>BRZM01002592.1:7142-71860 GCA_033238685.1 Lates japonicus | reverse complement strand
AGTATAATAAACATCTGTACAATTTTCTCTTGTGCAACATTCATTAGGATTCATATTCTGGGCCCCAGGAATCTAAACACAAAATCTAATAGCTCACCATCCAAATGTTGTGGAGATATTTCTGTCTGGATGAACGCGGTGGACCAATCAACTCAGAGCCCCTATCTTTGTTACATTCTAATCTTGTGGGAACTGTACTTTGATTGGCAGGCACAGATAATTCATTATATAAAGAAGAAAAGTCAACAAAGCCTTGACTGACACTGACATGAGAACAATATGTGAGAGGATGGGAACCTGACATCAGTTGTATGGGGGGAAGCAGGCTCATTTTGTAGATCAAAAGGCATGGCCCTGATATACAGACTTATTAATACACCACATTAAGTACACGTTTATGTCCCCTGAGCTTTAGCACTCATTGTTGCTCATTTGTTTTCTTGAGTCGGCATCTGAACCTGGCAGTCTGCCCCCCCCCCAAAAAAATCCTGTTTTTTCTCTCTCTCGGTGATATCCTTTATGAGTCACCTGCAGGTCTGTGCTGCCGAGGACTCCAGTAATTACTCCAAAACAACTCATATTGAAAGACATGGCAGGTTTATTTATATTTCAAACACGGTATATGACAGTGCTTCATAAATGCAAAGAATTCAAAAATCAAAACAGACTAAAAGAAGACAGGGCTAAATTTGCATAAAAAGAATAAATAAAGAATAAAAGTATAAGCTAACCATTATAAAAATGAAGCAGTGGACATTAAAGCTGACTGGATTTAGAAGTATTTACAGACTGGGAAAGTCTCCTTTTTGGCTCAGACTATGTGTAGCAATCATACAAATCACACAATACTAGCATCTAAGCAATGTGCATACATGCATGCAGCTGAACAAACTGCATGTGCATACAGCCTCACATACACACACTCTTAACAAATCTTTATCAAGCTTACCATCTCCAGCTTTCATTAGTGAAACAAGCACTTGGTTCAAATCAGATATGAGACAATAAATCTCTCTCGACCGGCACACAAACTAATCAAAATCCAAACAAAAACCCGCGTCTGACAAAACGTAAACACATTTCTGTGGCATCTAATACATTATGTCTTGGTGTAACAGCAAATAGCAAAGTGCCAGCTCAGTCAGCATCATGTCAGGCAATTAATGTGGGAAACCAATCTCTCTCTGTACTCTTTTGCAGCCTGGTTCCTTGAGTCTTTTCAGTGCCATTAATTCGTACCACACTGTGTTATTTCTCCTCTGGTGAATGGTGTATTTGTTAATACACAATTAGGGACAAAAAATCAGCCCATTGTAACAGTGCAATTATGCAAAATGGCTTACTGCAGTATGCACTGTATGTCGCCGTCAAGTAATAATCTGTGACATTTCATCTAAATACACTCCTGTTTTACCACTTCCTCATACTGAAGGTTATACACAATATGTCGTGGGTAGTCTGAACACCAGTGAACAGGTGTGTCTTCCTCTGGTAGTCAGGAAGTGATGAAATCTCTTTTCATTTGCAATGAAAGCCACCATGGATGAGCAGAAACTGCTGCCTACAACTACAACAAAAAATGCAAGTAAAGAATCAAATGAAGCGCTCAGTAGACAGTAAAAAGAAAAGGAATCATCCATTGCAGCCATGTACAGATGGAAGCACTCAGACATGATACAGTAGTTGAGGAGAGATACATGTGGCTTTTGGATTGCAGCTCATGGATTCTGCAACTGCTTAAGAGCAGCAGTGTTCTTATTATTATATTGGACCAGTGCCCTAATTAAATTGCAGATTCTTAGATCTCCAGTGAATGCTAACACATGGTCTTGTTCTTAGTTATTCAATCTTTTGTCTATACAACATTAATTTTGGTTGAGTATAGCTCGTGGCTATTAGTTGTAATAGATAATACTGCAAGAGTTATTGCATTGTACTGTATATGTTTTAATATAGTGTAGACATAGTATCACTATTTCTGGTGACAGTCACTCACCCCCCCCCCCCCCCCCCCCCCCACACACACGCACAACATGAAAGAATAAGATGGAGAGGTAGAGTGGTTATTTCTGTGGGCACTGGAGAGCAATACGAGAACCATAAAAGTGTTTAAAGGCATTTTACAGATCACTGGGGGGGGGTCAAGCCCTGATTAATTTGAGCAAAGACCAGAATTTTTTCTAGTGTATGTGCAGACCGGGGACTGGTGTGTTTAAAAAGTTAAATACTGAATTCAGTATTTTCTGCTTGTGCAGGTATGTGATTGAAACTGTACACATACAGGTGCACTGGGATTTTGCTAATTGCGTGTAAGTACAGATCAAAGTTATGTCATAATCACACTGAGATGAGAACATAATGTCAGTACTGTCTTAGCTTGTTCACATCCTGCAAGTACGCTTCATTACTTCATAACTTCACACTTCATAACCTCCTGAGGAACCTACATTTTATTGGTTCCCTAGTGTGTACTATGAAGAGACTGTAAGCATACCAATGGTTAATTCCCTCAATATGCAGGAATACATACTGAACTTGACAACACAGTACCTTCCACAATACTCTATATTATCTACTGTAAGAGATAATAACTGTAGGATACTGTGAGTAAGCACAGCGAGAGAGGAAACATAAACTCAAACACATAAGCACTCATGGTTAATTCTGAGCCTTTACCACCCAGCTTTTGCAATTTAGAGAAAAGGTTTAGTTCACCTTGACTAATATCTATCTGAGAGTGTGTGAAACTGCTCTTACACTTTGATTTTACTGTAAAACACTGTAAAAAAAATAAACTGTAAAAATTGAAACAAAATGTTAGAAGCTAACAATGTGTAATTTATCAGTCAGACACGTTCTCCACCTGCACTGTACAGGCAACACAGATGACATTATTATGCAGTTCTCACAGACAGTACCGAAGTGAATCCATTCATCTCAACACAATGTGTGTGTGTGTGTGTGTGAAAGAGAGAGGGAGAGATGATTACAGAGGCATTGTGAGTAGATTTAACAAGTAAATTGAACACAGAGGTGGGCCTCCTCTCCGCTTGTTCTTGTGTCCTCTAATTTCATTTCTTTTTTCACCTGGTTCTCCAGCGGGGGCCTTGCATCTCAATGAGGCTCCATCCGGCTGGGAAGTGGTCTCGCCTCTAATAAAGAACAATTCTCTTGCGCTATTAGGAAACTGGCTGGAGAGGAGGGGGACGGAGGGGCAAACATTATCAGGGAAGAGTGTGTGGTGATGTTTTTCAAAGAAGGGCAAAGAGCTGTTGGTGTTTCTTAAAAAGCTACATCCTGAAACCACAGAAACGCACTGAAAGTGGCAAAATAAAAACATATACTATACACATAGACACATATCAATATCAGTATCATTGGTCGAGGTTATTGTCCTCAGTCAGAATGATGACCAATATTCTACATAAATAATCTTGATGAATAAAAAGGTTGGGGCTTAAAGGAATAGTCCAACCTTTTGGGAAATATGCTGATTTGCTTTCTTGCTAAGAGGATGATAAGAATGTGGACACCTGTCTCATTTCTGCTTCTGGTTGAGAGTCAGACGAGCGTTAAAGCCACATTGAGGAGGCGGTTAGCTTAGCTTAGCATAAAAACTGGAAGCGGGAGGAAACAGGTAGCGAAAACCCCTTTTTGCCTGGATTGCTACAATGAGGCAAGCCTTAGAAAAGTGAATGTCTGTGTCGATGAGGTTACACCATTGGACAGAGTGTTGGATTTTCCCAATTGCTCTTTTGAAAGAGTTGCCAGTATTGCCACGTGAGCATGAGGTTGAGCTTTCCCTCTGTAGGCACTCTTCTTCTCTCGTCGCATTCAGTTGACCTAACAGCAGCTGATGTAGGCGTAGTGGTGCAGGGCACTAGCTTGGAAATGGCTTGGATCTGGTTAACATGTTGTCTTAATGAGCTGTGTTTCAGTCTCTATTTCATACTTGTTCTGTTGTTTGCCAACAGAAGCAGAAAAACATGTAAATGAGAACAGCTTTATTGGGACTTCGGCTGTATTAAAAATACTGTATATGTGAGTACAGATAGTAGAACAGGAGCAAACAGATAAAGGGCTGAAACTGGCTGATACTAGGGCAGAATGCTATTACAACATGGTCCATACATTAGGTTTTGACCTACTTTTGTTTACCTTTAGAAAGAACCAGTGTTTATGCTGAGCTAAGATAACTGTCTCCTGGCTGTAGCTTCATAATTAGAGTAAGGAAATAGTAAGAAAACATCTTGGCAAGAAAATGAATAAGCTTATTTCCCAAAATGTAAAAATATTGTTTTAATGAACTTCATTTTCATGAAGCTAATTATTTTGTATTCTATTTTCTCAGTTATTTACCTCAAAAATATAAAATGTATCCTAAGTTGTTAAAAGCTGCTATGTATATGTCTACATGAATTAGGTTAATTTTCACATTAAGATAGATCGTCCTATCTTAGGTAGTTGGCAGTAGTACACAAATAAACTCAGTTCTAAAGTAAACAGAGTTGCTTTTAACATTTCTTAGTAGTTTACTAAACAGATGAACACATATCTTGCGCAATCAGATTCCGTATATCTGGTCTGAAGCCAAAAAAACACATCTGTATTCTCTCACACACAAAGGACTTGATTGTCAGATTTCTTGACATATGCAAACAACCACAGCACCTAAGAACCCTCAAGACACTGTGACCTCTCAATATCTCAAATATTTCAAATCTCCAGTCCTCCACAATCACTGCTGTGGTCCTGACAGGGACCTTTTTCACTCTGCTGGGGTTTCCAGGTTGATTGAGCAGCTGACAGCTTGACCTCTCCTCACCGAGACACATCTTTTGACTGCGGCCATTTTCTCACCATTATGTTTAGCAATGGGCCTGTGCCTGCCAGAGACAGGGGGCTAGTTGCTGAGGCTATCATTCATAGCAGAGAGGGGGAAAGGATTAAGGGCATTGAGAAAGAGCAGGGGAGAAAGGGGTCTGCATCTTAATGCAGGCCTGAGTGTGGAACAGCCTTGTTATTAGGCTGCTCATTGGAGAGGCTGGGCGGGTTGGTGGGTGACTGCTGGTGGGAGGTGGAAGGCAGGATTAGGGTGAGGGGAATAAAGCAGACTCGGGAAAAAATAGAGAAAAAAAATGAGGTTAGGAAGGGTAGCAGAAAGAAACAAGTGCAAAAAAGAACATTATGCACAGTACAAAGAAGACCAGCTCTTTTTAATACTGCAAGGACTGTAAACATTACATGTTATTTAATTTGATTATTGATGTATTGATGACGAATTTCTTCTCCTATCTCTTCCTTTTCACTTTCAAAATAATTCACTGTTATTTTATTATCAGAGCTGGAGCACAAATGATCACATGATTTGCATAGATAAATCTCCACGATCATTTATTTGTCTTCCACTCCATCTACTTTGGAAAGCATTTGCTATCTAAAATTCATCAGTCAGTATTTCAAAACCCTGATGATTCAGACAATTCTGTCTTTGAAAACATAATGACTTTCTGAACAAAAATCACAATCTATGCTGCGTCCCTTAACTCAGAGAAAATGAAAAGAGAAAGAGATGTGCTACAACACGCATTGAAGGTGCACAGTAGACATTGTGGTTCCCTAGGAATCTGTTTTTCTAAATCTTTTTTTATGTCTAATAGCCTGAAAAACATATACCCAAGTGCAACAATTTAAAGGAGCTATGTGTAAGTTTTTGCTATCGCTACATAGCAAGCGTTAGCATTAACAGCAGTGGAGAAGAAACATTGTGAGTTAATCATCAAACTTACTCCAGCAGTGGAAAGTACTGCCAATATTAACTCTTATTTTGCTTCTATTTCTATCACCTCTTTTGTTCTACTGAAGTTCGCTTGCTAACCAGCAACCCGCCGCCCGTCCTGTCTTGTAATACCACTTTACGATGGTGAATCACTGTAGAGTCCGGTCTGCCTTCAGTCCAACATGAGAGGATGAAAAAGAAGCGCTGCCCAGAAGGTTGTGTTCTAACCCAGCAGTCCCCAACCACCAGGCCACAGACCGGTTCCCAGGTCGTGGATCATTTGGTACCAGGCCGCACAGAAAGATTAAATAATTTATATTATTTCACTTTATTGACTATTGGAGTCTGCGGGGTGTTTTATTTTGAAAAGTGACCGGAATCTCTGCCCATCACATCCATCTGTGCCTCCTGATACCACTTGACACACACCTGTCTGTCATGGCTGTGCCCTACAAATTAAGCCAGCTAGCTAACTAGCTAAAATGAGTGAAAAACAAATGTCTGTGGAGCGCGTCTTTGAAAAGGGAAAAAGGCCCAATGATGAGACAGCAGAAAAGTCTAAGACTGTCAAGAAGAACAAAGCTGCATTTAAAGGGAAATACCAGGAGTCCCACTTAACATATGGCTTTATTGCGACAGGTGATTAACATGCTCCAGGCCCCCTTTACATAATGTGTGGCAACAGGCTTCAAATGAGGCAATGAAGCCTTCAAAACTGCTTCGACGCGTAGAGAAAAAGTACCCTGCATTACAAGACAAGTCTGAACCCAGGTTCTTTGAAGAAAAAAACGTGAACAAGAAGGACAGAAGCAAGTGTTAAAGTACCACAGCAACGAAATTCAATAGCTGCAACACGTGCCGTTGCCGCCGTGTTGCTAAGGATAAGAAGCCTTTCACTGTTGGTGAAGAGCTGATGCTGCCTGCTGCTGCGTTATGGTGAGTTGTATTTAATATGCACTTTACGTTTGTCTGTGTGTTTGTTTTTTGCCGAGTCTGTATTACGGTAACCCCATGAGTTTGCTGTCTACACTTATCGGCTCTACTGTACAGTGAAATAAATATCTTGATGTACCATGACTCAACTCTTACAAGAGTACAGCTTTGAGACACAGGTCTCATGTGCTGGTGATTCTTCGTAGTAGTAGAAATGACTGGAGGATGAATGTAGTTTATTGGAGGATGCAGGGGCACTTTGACTACAGCTTCTCTCCAGTTTACTCACTGATTTAATTAGTTGCTGGGTAGGTAGCATGTGGTGACTTTCTAGAGCTTTAAACTGCTGCCTGCTGTGGCCGAAAACCACATTGCTGAGAGCAGTGATAGTAAACCAGAACAGTAAAGTTACAGGCCAGGCATCCAAGACAACGAGTTAAAAGAGAGTGAAATGCTGCACAGAGCTGAGGGGAACTTCAGATTGAGGTGATCATTCTCTGTGGGTTCATCTCTATGACTGACTGAAACAACCTCAGATATCAGCATCCTGTTATACTTAAAACCATGCATGATCAGTACACCCTGGTAGCTCATTTGGTACAGAGCATACCACATATAAAGGCCATTTTCCATCTGTGCTAGCTTCAGTTGTAATAGGTTGTCTCTCTTTAGTATAATTTGGACTGACTTCTTGTCATGTTCCTCGAGCCAGTTTGTGACAACAGCCTATTTCATTCTACTTACTTTTCACAAGCAAGTGACACAGTTACAGTGAGAACATGTTCAACACCTCAAGTATTAAGGTTACAAGCCAGACAAGAGACAGTACAGGTGGCGAATGTGTACTTGTGTATGTTTGTGTTGTGTGTTGACGTGTGTGTATATTGTGGTGACGGGGAGAGCTGTATTTCCGCGAGCGCACAGGTGCATAGTGACATGTAGCCCCTGCACAACTTTGATCCCATACACACACACCACCAACAAACACAATTCAGATGGTGAGATAAGTGTCATCTCAAACCACGGCGACAGTGGTATTTTCACTAGAGATATGAAGAGGAGGGGATTTCGCAAGTGAAGCGGAGCCTCAGAGGTAAAACTTTCTCTAAACAAAGCGTGCACATGTGATCCAGGTGTGTGATGATAGCAGGTGACAGAAGTTCCACAACACCAAGTAAAGAAATAAAAACTCATTTTGAATGATCTCTTAATCTGGTTGAAATACTCATGCACAACTGTTTTGTGCATTTGCACGTGTCTCTGCATGTGTGTATGATTGTGCGTGTTTGTTTCTACATTACATGTGTGGCACTGTGGTTTTCTGACTGTATCTCATGCTTTTTCTTTTTTCTTTCATGCTATTTTCTCTTCCCACACTGTGCGTATGCTGAACAAAAATGTAGCCCGTCTTCTGAAAAATGGGAGTGGCACTATAAACCACATGCAGATGCTTTCTAGTATAAAAATACAGACAGCGACAAAGACACAGAAACATAACGTACAGATGTATATCTTGGCCAGGTCTGCCCTCAGAATAGGTGGTTAACAGCTCATAAAAGTGTTGAGGTGCAAATTTATGTGGATAAGTGGTAGCAAATGAACACACCAATGTCAAGTACTTTTTCCATAGTCCAGCTTTAACATATGACGACGTAGTGCAGAGCCAAAACCGAATAGCCAGTACCCTCTTAGTCAGGGTGACTTCATGTTATTTCCACTACCTCCCACCTCCTCCCACGCATCACACACACACACACACACACACACACACACAAGGGATCTGCAGTTTGAAACTCTAAACAGTTAATTGGATGGTTCATTGACAGTGATTCTCTTTGATCCTCCTGGGGTCTTTGTCAGGTTCCTCTCCTGTGTGTGTGTGTGTGTGTGTGTGTGTGTGTGTGTGAGAGAGAGAGAAGAAAGAGGTAATGTAACAATTTGAGAGGGATCTACAGCCTGAAAGACAGAGCACAGCTGCATGGAGGAGAGCCCCTTTCACACACGCACACACACATATGCACTCCCCCAGCTGTTTGTCTCTCGTCAATTACTGTGGTCCCTGCTCGTCCTGTCCCCTTTAGTCCTCCCCCCGGTCCCATGAGCACCTTCCTATTCCTGCTATTTTTAGCTTGAGAGACGAAGGGAGACGGGGGGCCCCTTCTCGGTCTAATCACGGCATCCACCGTGCGGCCACTGCCTTCATATTTTCAGCGTTCGGCGTCCCCCCTCTCTTTGTCTCACACTCTCACAAACCTCCCTCCCCGTCCTCCCCATCTTTTGGCCACGGGCTCAGGTAATATACTTGGGAATGCTAAACAAAGGAAAAGTGCAACACAAAAACAGGCACCGACCCGACAAACAACAAAGCAATTAGCCAGTGTTTGGTCTGGCTGGAACAACCGTGACCTTTCAGGAAACTCCCCCTTCCTGTGAGAGATGGGCCAGCTCGCTGCTCAGGCCTGACTGAAGGCTGAGAAGCACAACAACCAACTTTCTTGGAAGTGTGAGTGCACGTTTGACACAGTTGGTGGGTGAATTTCTTCAAGAGGTCATCACGACCCTCCATATGAGATGTCAGACTCTGTGGACTCAACAGCAACAGTGCAGTTTACATTTTTCTTGTTGTTATATAGATATATTATTCTAGTTGGAAACAAATCCCATGAAAAACTGAAGCCAATAATAAATTGATATACACTACATCTATGTCACCAAGCCCTAATGTAACCCATGTTCTTCTGCAACAGGGTCCACATCGTTGTCCAAAAACTTTTAAAGCTGTTTCCAGAAATAATTAAGCATTTTTAAAAACTGAAAACTGTTCTTTTCATGATATTTGCTAACGATAACAATATTAAATATAATACTTACTCTTTAATGTATTAATTTATCAAATAGTACCAGATATAAATGAAATAATTTCCATTTTAAGACATTCTCTGGGCAAAATTCTTGCACACTTGTTTGTGTTTAGACATAATTTAAGATCTAAGAACTTTTGTGAAATGAGTAAAAGGGCTGACTAAAGAGGCATCGTCATACTTCTGTAAGTGTCCAAAAAAATGTTTTTGGTCTTGGTCCCGAAAAACTCACTTATTATATCAGATTATATACAACTGAAACATTTCAAATGATACCCAGAACCAATGAGGGAAAGAATTTTTGGTGGAAAATCTGATGCTGAAACAACTGAAAGAAGTTTTGAAACACTGCTCACATAGCAGAAATTTTCTTGCAAATGCCATGAGGGGCAATCATATAAATTAGATAAGTTGAAATGGATAATGGGAAAAAAAGATGGTCATTCACATGCTGATAAGACATTTCCAGTATTTTCCCCTCCTTGCGATTTTCTCTCAACTGCTCTGGCAGATAAAGAAGCCCCACTTTCCCACTGCTCCTCCTCACCCTGATCTTTATAGTCTGTTAACAGCCTGTGTGCACCTTATGTTTCCAGATGATGCAGATCCCATTATATTCTTCAAGGACTCCTGTCGTGCTTCTTACAGTTTAGCTTTTTGTTTCAACTCAACCACATCCTCATGGGTGCCCAACTCCCATTGATTACACCAGATTGTGAGGAATTTGTGTTCACAGGGCTTGGAAACTGGGCTCATCTAATTCAGATTGTTTCTTTTATGTATATCAGAACCCACACGCTGTCACAGTGGCTAAGTCGAAATTCTGGGAAATCGTCTCTAGGGAGGTTAGATCAAAAATGTTGACACAGGCAAAAGCAATTCTTTAAATTCATGAAATACTTTTTCCACTGAGGCACAAACATGCACTCACTGAAGTTTATCTTACAAAATGTAATAAGAACAACCATCAATTTGTCACTCTTTATGCATAGATTTAAAGTTTGCACATCACAGTTCTTTTTTCCTCATAAAGTTTGTTTGAGGAGAAACTGAGACCAGGGCAAACCAGGCTCAGAATCCCTCTCACTTGCCATGAAGACAATGGGTCATGACCCCCAAACATGAGTTTCCTTTGGTCAGTATGTTTTCCCAAAGGATGAAGTTACATTTGAACCAGAAAGCTAATCCATAGCTGCTAGCGCAGTAGTGGAGGGAGCCAGACCACACAGCAGTTGAGGTCAGGAGGGCTGTCGACCTTTTTAGCTGCATTTCTCTTCCACGGAAAAAGACAATCATGGAGCAGGCACGCCATAAAATCAGCATTGGTGAATTCAACTTAACTAATGTGTGTCGGAGTAGCTGCAGCACACTGTCGCCACTGATGCGTCTGTCAGTGGCATTGTTATGTTTGAAAATCAGTGATGAATATTTTGAATACGTGTGCTCCATTCTCATCCCATGATTTATTGTTATATCACATAAAAATGTACAGGTTCTGCCTTTTCAAGCTCTCTGATGTTGTAGTTTTATATGAATGAATTGGCTGACAGAGCTCAGCGGTGGCAATCTGTGAGAAAACCACATGCTCGTCTTTTCCGTTTGTATTTCCGGGGAAATGTACGTTTACCAGAAATACTGTACCTGAAGAGACATTTCTGTCACACAGTTGTAACCGGCATTTGCTACTGAATCTGTCTCTAAAATTTCTACGCAAGCCAAGAATGACTCAGACAGCTTATCGGTATGTTTGCAGAGATAAGATCACATTGACATAAACTATTATAATTAGTTAAAAGTATACAACACTGTTGAATTGTTCTCTCCTAAATCACTAACATCCTGGCTGTGTTCTCCCTTGTTAATATCACTCAGGCTGAAATGTAATTGCAGTGGTGAAATATGTCGCCTTGTGTAAGTAATCACACTGAATGCTCCATTTGTGTGTTTACACAGAAGTTGGAGCTTGACTGGGTCTTGGTTTAAAAAAACAGCTCAGTGCTACATACTATAGTTATCTGCCTTTGATAAGCACTGTGAGTAAACTGCTGCCTTTGAATAACTGGCGAAATGGGTTTTATGTGCAGCACATGCCTCTATGGTTGCATCTCTTGAAAGTAATACCATGTCATTACAGAAGTTTATCTAAGTACAGGAAAGAGAATGGGTAAAAGTGAACCACTAAATAGGCTGTGCGGATTATCATACCTATCCCTGCTGCGGAAAAACGTATAAATAAGCCATAAATTAACACCTAAATTAAACTAAGTAGGGTAAATAACTACATTTAAAAACAAACATTAAATAGTCACTCTTTTGGTTTCAGTGATTAGTCTGCCTTTTTAACAGCTGCTTTAGAGCCATTTTCATCCCACCAGCACACATTTCCGGCTACAAAAGTAGTGTAAATTATGCTCTAGTGGCAAATAAATGACAACACTGAGACACACCAACGAGAAACTCACTTTGCACATTTTTGTTCACAGCGATATTGCTCTCAATTTAACAAGCAAAAGTGTAAAATCATTGTAATATGTCTTTTAACACTTGTAATGCTTCATGCAACTTAGTTATTTGGGCTCTGTGTACTTTGTGCATCCTAAAGCAACACTTCCTGCTGTTGTCTGTCAGACACAACGCTACACAATCACTGCTCTCTCTTTTTCTCTCTCTTTCTCTCCAACACACACACATACACAGATGCACACACGCACACACACACACACACACACATACAGGCACACATCCCTCCTCCCCTCCCTCCCCGGAGGTTCTGGTGCAGGGGCAGCACTGACAAAAAGTTACAGTGGGGTGATAGGGCAGAGCAACTGTGTCTTCTCTGAAAAAGAGATTGAGAGAGTGAGTGAGTAAGAAGAGAGAGAGAGAGATAGTTGAGCTCACATGAGAGGAAGTGCAAGATACAGAAAAGAGTCAAGAGAGGCCCGTTGTGTCAAGCCGTTGTGACTCTCTCTGTCGAGTGCAGCCGGTCAGCAGCGCACCCACTCCCCGTCCAAAGCAGGATCTATCTTCTCCCCCCGACCTCCCCGGCCTGTCCGACTGCTGCCTCTGTGATTGACTGGACTGCTGTGAAGACACGGTGGGACCCTCTCACTGGATGTCCAGCACCCCAAAACTGGTAAGAATCTAACACCTTTGTACATAATATATATCTATCTCTGAAAAAAGTGTAAGCTGCATTTAAAATGACTGTAAATTACTGGGAAAGTACATCAATCTTTTATTTATTATACAGTAAAGGGGACTCTAGCTGAATATTTACACAATTTTGTCAGACTGATTCTCTAAGAATTGATTGTTGGTCTGAGTGCTTCACTATCTTTGCTACCAACAGATGGTCAGGTTTAGTTGGCTTGAGCTGTGAGAAGCTTGGGTTTGTTCTGGATTCAGAGGCAGTTACACACTGATATCACTGCAAAGCTTCAGTATGTAGTTATATAATGCGCAGGAATGTTAGAGGAAAAACTGGTCAGCAACAGGAAAAAAAAATTGAACTTTTGTGGGGTTTTATTTGTTTGGTTTTGGAGTGTTGTTTCTCAGGACAGGAAGGGAAAATTGAAACTTGACCCACCCACCCTGGAAATAGTCTGTCACGAAAAAGAAATGTTAAAGAATGAGGTCACTATTCCTGATCCTTCCATAGCAATGCTGGAAGGAAACAAGCAAAGAGACAGCGACGAGGAAGAGAAGGTGTTCAACCAAAACAGGGTTAGACGACACAGTCAGGGTTGAAATAACACTTCGCACTGGCTATCCTTTGTACTGACCATGTGCAAGCAAAGACAAAAACTGTAGTGTTGACGTAGCAGGTTGTCAATCCACTTATGCATTCATACACATCTCATAAACCCACAGACGCAGCTTTTATAAATCTCTAGCTTCAGTCTTGTACATCACATCCTGCTGCTTTTATGCTTAAAAACCACATTATTAGAAGTGGGTTGAATCTAAAGTCACTGTGGCAACTAACTATCTTCTCTGTTTTTGCTAAGGTGGTAACTCAGCCCTCCCAACTCATGCCTCATTTTGAGACTTGTCTGTGTTGAACTTGTCCTCCAGCCAGTGTGTTCTTATGCGATGGTATTCCATTGATAAGTTGGCTGTTAAAACTTGTAAACTGAATAAGAAAAAGTTTAAACTCTACTTGGACAGGTACTATCCAAACTTATGTATGATGTTTAATAAATTCTAGGGTTCAGTGTTTCAGCATAATCAAAACAGTCCCTGATTGCCTGATAATCATATTATTTATTCATCATCCATCCAATAAAATTAATACTCAAAATCTGAAAAATCACTCTGCTGAACTAAACCTTTAAATGGATAGATTGACTAAGCACCCGCTGTCATATTAGAGATGGTTTACAGATTCTTAGTATGAACAGGGCGAAATGTTTGGTAAAAAACAACAAAAAACAGGTTCCAGATACTAAAATATAAATGTTTTGTACATTACATCTATGATAATTATACTGACTTTGTATATTCACTGAATATCATCCAGGGGACTGGGGGAGCGATGGTCACTTTATAATTCCTGATCAACGTTCGCATGAGTAAAATAAATGGTGGTTCTGTTCATTTGTATTAGTTTTATTCTGAAATATTGGTTTAATTGAGAGGCAAAAATTATCACTGTGCAAAGTGGAAACCAGTCCGAGCAGCCAAACTGTAAATAGCTCAATAAACTTGGCGTCATCTCTGTCATGATAAATCATCAGTCTCTGTGTTTTGTTTGGTTTATGTAAGGTCAAAGGGTGTGGTAGAGGCTGATCAGCTGGAAGTGGCCTCAGGGAGCTCTTCTCCCTCTCTGGGGTCAACGACAGACATCTGAGGAGGTCACAGCACAGGTGGGTGTAAACTGAGAACAGAGGAAAGCATGCCCAATTTAATGTTCAATTCAATCTACAACACTTGTCTTATATATCTGTTGACTTTATAAGATTCATTGTTTTGCTTGGAAACTCCATCAGTGACTTGTTGAGAGGTTTATTTTATGATATCAGTCCAATCAAAACTGTCACATGCCTTTCCATTTCAAATCACTTTGGATTTATATTGCATCCAGTGTGAGAGGTCACCGTGCTCCACAGCAGTCAGTCTAATCACAGAGGCAGCAGTCAGGCACAAGGCTCAGGGAAGATAGATCCTGTGGCAGGGGCATTTTAGCTGCCAGGCCTGGCTGCCACTGACAGAAATCATCCCTCTGGCACTCTCGCCCCTCTCATGGGCTCGCTACTCTCTCTCTCTCTTCTTACTCACTCCTCTCTCAATCTCTTTTCAGAGACTGTTGCTCACCCTATCTTATAACTTTTTGTCAGTGCCTTACAGAACCTCCAGGGGAGAGGGAGGGAGGATGTGCCTGTATATGCGTGTGTGTGCGTGTGTGCATCTGTTGTGTGCATGTGTGAGAAAAGAGAGAGAAAAGAGAGGCAACAGTTACAATAGCTGCTTGTCTATTGAACAATAGCAGAAGTGTTGCTAGGATGCTAAAGTAAACCCATCTTTTCAGTTACATGAAGCATACAAGTGTTGAAGACATGTGTGTTTGCTTGATGGTGAAACATATCATGAACAAAAATATGCAAAGTGTTTCTCTTCAGGTGTCTGATGTTGTCATTGTTGCCTGACTGTAACTGACTATGCTGGTGGGATGAAAATAATAGCTCCTAAAGCATATTAAAAAGAGCAATTTAATCTGAAACCAAAGTGACTATTTAATGTTTGTTTTTAAATGTGGTTATTTACCTAATTTAATTTGGGTATTAATTGCTTATACGTTTTTTCACCAGCAGATGATATGATAATCCACTTTTAGCCCTATTTAGTGGTTCACTTTTACATTCTCTTTCCTGTGCCAGATAAACTTCACGTGACATGGTACTGCCAAAGTGCAACCATAGAGCATGCTGCACAAACCCATTTCGCCAGTTGATAAAGGCAGCAGTTTACTCACAGTGCTTATCAGGCAGATAACTATAGTATGCCTTTTGAGCTGTTTTTAAACCAGAGCGAATAGCTCAACTTCTGTGTAAACTTTATTCAGGCATTCATTGTTCTTACACAAGGCGACATGTTTCACCACTACTGATTTTGTTTCAGCCTGGTGATATTAACAAGGAGAACACAGCCAAGATGTGGTTAGGAAGAACAATTCAACAGTGTTGTATACTTTTAACTAATTATAATTTGTCAATGTGATCTTATCTCCACAAAACCTGATAGCTGTCTAGTCATTCTTGAAAGCTTGTAGAAATTTTAGAGACAGATTCAGTAGCAATGCCGGTTACAACTGTGTGACAGAAATGTCTTCAGGTACAGTATTTCTGGTAACATTACATTTCCCAGAAGCCTAAACGGAAAAAGACGAGCATGTGGTTTCTCACAGATTGCCACCATGGCTCATCCTTCAATTCATTCATATAAAACTACAACATCAGAAGTAGAAAAGAGCAGAACCTGTACATTTGTCGTGATATAACAATAAATCATGGGATGAAATGGGCACACGTATTCAAAAATATTCATCACTGATTTTCCAAACATAACAATGCCACCCAGACGCGTCAGTGGCGACGGTGTGCTACAGCTACTCCGACACACATTGATTAGGTTGAATTCACAATGCGTTTGGCGTGCCTGCTCCGCAATTGTCTTTTTCCGTGGAAAGAAATACGGCTAAAGGTCGGCAATACCTCCTGACCTCAACTGCTGTGTGGTCTGGCTCCCTCCACACTGCGCCTTCTGGATTAACTTTCTGGTTCGTGTAACTTCATCCTTTGGGAAAACATACAGCCGAGGAAACTCATGTTTGAGGTCGCGGCCGGTATGCCATGGCTTGATGAGAGGATTCTGAGCCTGGTTTGCCTGTTCAGTTTATCAAACAAACTTTGTAAGGAAAAAGAACTGTGATGTGCAAACTTGCGTCTGTGCAGGCAAATTGATGGGTTGGCTGTGCATTTGTGGGGTAAACTTCGATGAAGTCACGTCAATCGAAAAAAAGTATTCATCAATTCAAAACCTTTGCCTGTAATCAGCATTCTAACAAGACATTTCAATTCAACCACTGTGTTGCTGTAATTCTGACCATACATAAACAATCTGGTGTCAGGCGGACTCAGCCTGTTAAATTCCTGCAGTGACTCAATGAGGTTGAGCACCCGGCAGTGGTGGGGACAAAGCTGGGCGAATCGCCAGTATGGTGGATGCGTCGCAGGCATGGGTGCACACGGGCTGTTAACGAACGCAAAGATCAGGGTGGTGATGGAGGTGAGACTGCCGGTGAAAAATCGCGGAGAGCTACTGAGTGTATGTGTGGTGATCTTTCCGGTATCCGGTCGGCATCTGGTATGTGATTGCCCTGCTATGTGACGGTGTTCGCATCCGTTTCACCAGATTGTTCTGCGGGCATCATTGAAATGTTTCGGTTAACATGTAATCTGACCGTAAGTGAGTTTTCGGACAAACCAAAACGTTTGGACGCTGAAGCAGTCGACACCTGCTGCAAGGTTGCAGATGTAAATTATGTCTGGCTGAAGCAATGTGAAGGTTGCCCGTGGAGTGTTCATTATCTGGTACCTAGATGTCATTAAAGTAGTAATATATTGTCTATCATGTAATATCATCAGGCTGATTCCGGATAAAATGTAGTGTTCTGGAGCAACTTTAAAAGTTTGTACTGAGGCTGTGGGTGTGAGGCAGTGACGCAGTGCGTGCTTCAGTTTCATGGGATTGTTCACTGACCATCTCTGTATGTAACAACAAGAAAAATGCTGTGATCACAGAGGTGGCATCTGGTGTGTCAAAGTGCCTCGGCTGCGCCCGAGGTTGATTCGGCTCGGTCGGTGAAACGCTGACGGGAAGGGTTCTGAAGGTCTGAATGCCAGCCAGACCAAACTGCTGTGTGCTGGTGTTTGTCGGGTCGACGCTGCAATGTTTACTGTTTAACGCTTCTGGCTCTGAGCCCGTGGCTGGAGGTTTGGTTGTGGACAAGGGCGCGAGCGCGGGCGGTGTTCGCGATGAATGCGTGACCAGGCGTGAACCCGTCTCGCCGTCTCTCGCTAAAAACCAAGGGAACGGAAAGATGCTTATCAGGACCGAGACTTTAAGGGACGGATGACAGGACCTGATGGTCGGAGGAACAAACTGAAGTGCGTGTTTGCGTGATGAAGGGCTCTCCTCCATGCGCTCTGGTATGGAAATCCTCAAGTATTACATTACCTGCACGGCGGTGGGTAATGGGTCTGACAGCAAACGAATGAAGGATGACATGGTGAGGGAGAAGGGGGCTGGTGTTCATGGGGGTATGAAAATGATTAAGAGGGCTGAGGATGTTTGCTGATGGAGGTGGACCTGGAAGAGAATCGCTGGAACTCGGTTTGTCTTAAATGTGGTCTCGATCAACAGTCTGGCGTGAAACCAGATGTTTAACAGCGTGCAGGCTCCGATCGGGTGGTGGGTGGTGCTGTGTGAATCGGCCTGGGAGCAGACGGCTGAGGCTCAATGGTTCAGACCAACGAAACAACTACAGATCCGCGATGATGTGTGTCCATTTCAGCTCTCCTTGTGCTACTTTCAGTGTTAGGTCTGTGACACCCAAGCGATAATGGAAGTTACGTGTGAGTCTATCCCAGACTGTATCGACATCTACTCATCAGTCAAAACAGAGAAGACAAGTAGATGTCTAAAAGTCAAAATACAGATGTTAACTGTTGATTAAGTATAGAGTTACTGCATACTTTTTAAAAAAGTCTGTTTAAGCACCAGACTCAGTGACTTTGGTCTTGATTGCCGAAATATTTCTGAAACCAGTAAAACCGTTTTGACTGAACCAAACTACCCAGAGACCTACCTAGAAAAGTCTGTGTCTTAGGCAAGCTTACTACTCATTTGTTTGTGCTGTTTGCAATAAGGACTTATTGTAAACCTGACAATTGACATTAATTAAACTGAATTTGTTGAACTGCCTGTATTTTCTAACAATCAATTATAATGAAGAATTATTCTATAGTGTGTTGTATCTTAGATTTTTTAAATGTCTGATAGTTCTGTAGACACTAACAACTGCTGGGAGACGTCTTTTTTCCACTTTCTGTTTGTCCCATGTATTCTTAGTAAACCCATCTTGTGTTTCCCATGTTACTCCCATGCTCAAAAGTCACATTTCCGGCGGTGCTGTGGTGGAACAAATGAAATCAGAGGAACTTTTATCACAGACTTTTGCCATCTTTATTCCAATCACCCTTCACTAGACGAGCTTAAGGTTGAAACTAGTAGATCAGTCAGTTCATCAACTGACACCCAGCCCCTTCTTCCTAACAGTCCTTCTCCTCTCTCATATATCTGTCTCCTTCTCATTAGGCCCATAAGTTTCTCAAGTGGGTATTTATTATCTGTGTTCTTCATACCAGGGAGAAATGGTCCCACTTTTATCCCATGAATCCGTTCCTTCTTTCTTTGTCCATTGTTACATTTAATCTATATTCCGCTACTGTGATTTTATCTTTCTTCTTCTGTAACAGCATTCTGTTTGTCTTCAACGTATTCTCTAAATAAATCCAGTTTCACTGGCACACATCCCTCTGCTGCAGTCCTGTGTGTACCCTCTTCTTCCTCTTCTTTTCTCTTCCCACATCTCACCCTTGTACAAGCCTTGACTTCTGACTGGGTTCAGAGTTATCTTAGCCAAAAACAACAGCACAGCAATTTGTAGTATTATTAGCTTAATTGTAATGAGCTAATCACCATGTAATGTTTTATACCAGTAATGCAATTAGATACAAGATTCTACATGACTTGTAAGCTGAAGTGGGTCTGTGATAAAAGCGTGTGTGTGAGAGAGAGAGAGAGAGGGAATGTCTTTCATGGTTGTGTGGACACAATTTTGTTTGAAATCATCTTGAGGGACATTTTTTGTATCAGGAGGACATTTAAGCACTCCGTTTGCAACTCCAAAGGCTGTCTGGGGAGTCAACACTTTGTTTTTAAGGGTAGAATGAGACAGGTCTGGGCAAGGCTCAGTCATTGTGATGGTTAAGGCTACAATATGACTAGGGGAATGCATTATCTTAATAGTCTAACTAGAAAAGACCAACTTGTGTGTGTGTGTGTGCAGCACCTACCTAACTCCTCCACACGGTAATACAAAAATCCGTTGAGATAAGATTCTGCAGGAGATAATTTATGACATGAATATTATTTATTCATTTATTTATTCATTCATTTATTCATCTATTTATTTCTATTATTATTGTCGATTTTTACCTGCCAGCTTATGTTGTCCAGCTTCAGGCGGTTGAGAGGGTTGTTAAGCAGAAGCACATGTTTCTGAATGGACTGGACTGTAGCCCTCCAGAGTGGCTCTCCCAATATGTAACACGCTACACACAGACACACAAATTCACAGTTTCAAAAGGCTGTTCAGTACAAGACTTTGGTTTGAAGGTGGTTATAATTAGTTTTAGTTAGATTTAGGGTAAGTGTTGAAAGAAAATAGTTGTTATGGTTAAGGGTAGTGTAAGGTGTTGTATATATAGAAAGAGAACTGTGTGTGTGCACCACCTCACACTGGTTCCTGGAGGCCTCTTCATGCAGCCTGACCAGGATGCCTGACCCCAGCATGCCCAGGGTGGCGGCTGGTTGTCCCCACAGGTACACTGGTGCTTCTGCACTGATAATTACAAACTGTAATCTCTAGACAGACAAACCCGCTACTATCTCTAACCTTACTTCCTTCTTCAGTATTTCTACATCTGTACTGTTGGTAATGGCTTTTTCCCAAAATTGTCAGGATCAAAAGTTACCCACCTGTGGTGAAGCGAGGCTGAACGCCTGCAGTGGTGGGGCTGATGCATAGGCAGTGGTGGGGGATGTGGAGGAGGCAGGAGGTGGAGGCTGGGAGGACCGGGTCCAACCAGAGGCTGGTGAGGCTAAAATTAGGGAGGCACACTTAGTCCAGGAGACCCGGGTCATGATCGCCTGCCTCTGTTGTTCCCAGGAGTGAGCTAGGAATGTAGGAGGTAAGCAGCATTTGGCAAAGACCACTTGAGTAAATTTCACACACCAAGTCCAATTCTCTCTCCAGCATTGCAAATTCATCATTATTTGGTTGATTCTAATACTGCTTGTCTAGAATAAGCAACTGATAAAGAAAGTTCAGCACTGCCAAAGTGTGCTGCTACAATGCTGTAGCTTGCAATCTTTTCATCTAGTATAAATGTTATATGCCTCTGATGCTGCAACATGGATCAACAAGAGAATTCATGTACATGAGCACTAGTAATGCAAAATTCTAACATTTTTATTTTGTTTGTCGTGGTTCAATAATTTATTATTTTAAAAACTTGAGTTCAATCATCAAGCTCATTCACTAGCAGAGAGTTTACGCCACTGCTGTTTCTTCCAGTACCTGTGTGAGGAGAAGTAATACATCACTCAGATACAACAGCAGTGTTTATATCACCTGACTGAGGGCCTGTGAGGGCTCTGATCAAGCTCTCCCGAGGAGGTTAGACTCTGTGCCGCGAACGAGTCTGTGCTCGCAGTGCCTGTCTCCTGTGGTAGCCCTCACACCTTGTTTTGACACAGACCTCTGGCCCAGAACCCGATCCCGATCCACCTCCCTCCAGGTCCATGTCCTCCATGGACCTGTGTCAGACGCAGGCTTCTATGGACTTGCTTGTTTGCTGATATATAGACGCTTTAGAAGTTCAAAACAAGTCTCAGTTGCCAATACTCTTCAACATGTATGTATTCAACTGATAATAACAAATCAAATTATTTCCATCCTGATCCAATTTCCTGAGCCAAAATTCAATAAATAAATATAACAAATTAATTTTTTTTTAAAAGGTTCGCACAAAACTCCACAGAATCATTCTCTATATTACTGTTCGACTGGAACCAATTCACTTGTTTACGAGTGTGTGACATGTCGTCCACACTTTTCCACCTCCCCACCTTGCTCAGGGTGTGCACCCTGCTTGAACCTTTCCAGCCCACTCTTGTAGCTATAGCTAGCTGGTGTTGAGCTGCAGGAGTGCTGGCTGGCATGCAGAGCAATGGTGAGGGCTGTAGGGCTGCTATTCTGAGCGTGTTCGGCCCACAGGTTTCAGTGGTAGTTGCCTACGCCTTTCCTGGAAGTAGAAGTCAGGTGAGGCGGCTGCTGCAGAGGAAATGGAGTTTCAAACCATGAACCGTTGGGAGGAGGGAGAGAGTAATAAGTTGGAAGTGACCAAACAGACGAGGGCAGGCAGAAGGAGAGGAGGCAGATGGCAAGGGTACGAGGGTGAGAGAGAAATACAAAACACAATAGAAATGAAATAAACATTACAAAATAGGGCAGGAAAGTCACCTAAAGAGGAAATAAGGGAAATTAAATGAAAAAGGAAAGAGAAAAGAGAAAACACAAAATATTTTGGTTTCATGGTAGGAACTCCAGAGATGATAATTGCTGCATCACCATCAAGTGCTGAGTAGAGGGCGCCTTGTGCTTTTCTTCAAATATTTAGCTAATAGAAATGTAGTATAAACACAGAGCTCATAAATGCTCAACAGTCTCTTATTCAAAAAATGAATGAACTTACAGCATACAATTTACTTGTTTTAGCAAGAGGAGGGTTTACCATGACATTAAAGATGGCTCTGTTCCATTTAGATATCTCAGTAAGTGAGCTAGAATTCAATAACCCAGGACCCTGACCTTACATCTGTGCTTTTCCTGCTAAACTTGTGAACTGTGTACGTAAAAGGGCTTTTAAGGAGTGCTGTTACTGGTTAATATACCTGAATTTTTGTTGGGATTGATAGGTTTGAAAAGAAAACGGGAAACAACCACCAGAGATGAGCTGGGGTACCAGTCCAGTATGTGGTCCAGTATGAGCAGGCTGCAGGCGCTCGGGCCAGGGCTGGACTGCTCTTCCAGAGGCAGACCTGATGCAGAGCAGATAGCGCTAGGTCTCTCATGCATCAGGCCAGCTTGGGGGAGAGATGAGAGGACAAAGAAGAAAAGAGAGGAGAAGAAAGGTGATAGTAAAAAATGCTGGAGCACGCTAGGAATTTGGAAAACACTTCATCATGGTTGCAGCTACAAGGAGCAGGAATGGAGGTTAGTGCAAGGGCAAGGTTTAATGGGCCGTTTGTAATATACAGAGAGAGAGACTCCATTAGCGGACACGTTAACAAAGTGAGTAAACTACCATAGCGACTGATCTACAAGATATGAAAACTGAGATCAAGAGGGAAGTGAAAGCCTAAATACACCACATGTTTTAAGTGTCCAAGTAGAGGTAATTATTTTAGACATTCAGTCTCAGATACAGGTCCAGCATGAATTTACCTCTGTGTATCTATGTGAATTCTAAACTACTTAAATTATCCCTTACACTGACAATACCTAATTCAGGAACTTTAGGCATTTTTGTTGTTAAATAAAATACTTCTGGCACCTAAATACTGATTCTGAAGGAACCCCCAAAGGCATTGTTGTGTACCCAAAAGCAGGAAGTCCAGTGATGTTGGCATGGTGGGTTAGGAGGTGGCCAGAAATGGGTCAAACTACCATCTTTCACAGCAACCTCTGTGCCTAAGTAAGACAGAATTTACATATACAGGTTATCTGTACAGACAAGCCCCATACAACTGATCACATCCATTAACATTAAAACATCAAAGTTATACTTACACAATAAAGTTAATTGACTACCTTCAAAGTGCCATAAAAAGAGACGGTTGGAGTACTATATATCAACTTTCATAACAGCAAAGGGTTTTCTAGGAAATAGTCAATGAATAATCCATAATGGGAAGATAAAACAGCACTCATATCCTCATGTATTATGTTGATGTATGTTTGATGACACTGAACCCAACCCAGTACTCATTACATGCCAATGTGGATAAAAAAAGTCAATAAGTACTTGAATATAAAAGAAAGGATCACCTCAAGAGCCAGTGGGAGGTCCCATTATCTGAATGAGGCTGTTTGGTGAGCTGCACCTTGATGCTGGGGTGCTGCTGCTGCTGGGGAGGAGTCTGGGTGATGAATGGAGAGACACCCATAAACTCATGACAGCCAGCGTCAAAGCAGATGTGCTCATACAGCAAGAACAAATGAACATAACAAACTGGAAAACGAATTGAACTATGTCAGCATAGTATGTATTGAAATTACATGATGTGTGTTGCTAAAAATACATCATTCAAGTGTTTTGTCTGGGTGAGTCTGGGTGATAGAATGAGAGACACCTATAAACTCATGATACAGCCAGCCGCCAAAGATGTCATACAGCAAGAACAAATGAATATAACAACTGGAAAACAATTGAACTATGTCGTAATAGTATGTATTGAAATTATATGATGTGTGTTAAAACACATCATTCAAGTGTTTGTGTTGTGGAAGTGGCTGCTATATGATAATGCATATCAAAGCAACATGACTGCGACAGTGATCCAGCCAAATGTAGATACTCACCCAGAGTTTCGTTGTCCTGGTGCTTGACAGCAGGAGGGTACTGATCTTTCGCTGCAGCGGGTTCGGCCTTGCACCGATGAGCTTTAATTTCCATTTCAGAGTACTGAGACTGCACACACACAATTACCCACAAAATGAAGGAAAAGCACGTACAGACACAGAGACAATTAGCCTAAAGCCACAAGCTAATGGAAACATGTACATAGTTCTCAAACTCACAGAACCTGATGAAATAATACCTACACAGTACATCTGCAGGAATGCACATACTACTTACTCTCATTGATGCACTCAATTTTCACTTAAAAAAAAAAAAAAAAAAACTACGTTAAAGCAATCTGCAGCCTAGCTGAACCAAGCAAATACTTCAACCCCGGTCATTGGTGTAAAGTTCCATGTTTACATTGGCTAGGTTCCAATAAGCCCAAACAAAACAATCAATCAGTGGCTGGCTGAGCAGATAAAAAGGCAGCTTTCTCATTGTCGCTGAGCCAAAAAAAAGCACTGAGGGTGTGTAGCACGCTTGGCACCCAAGGGTTCGTGAGAAAACGCAAATAAATAATAGCTTTTGAATGTGGTTAGCGTGACTTGAAGAGATGAAAACCACTCCCACTCTCATTCACATGGTGAGGGACACTGCTCTGGACTCAAAGTTCATTTTACATACCATAGTTATGTAAACTGTTTTATTCAGGTGTCTGTTGTCGCTGTTGTTTTTATGACTGGTCCTCTCTAGCCCTGCAGGCCTGTTGCTTCATGGAGCTTCCTTCATCTCACTTGGAATGACACTTTGTGTATTATTTTCCCTTATTTTCTAGCCCAGAATATGTATGTGGATGACAGCTGCTGAGACACTGGGAAAAGTATCAGACCGGAACAAAATATCCCACTGAAAATGCAGTCACATAACTATGAGTCTTAACTCAACTACACAGAGCACACAGAAGGACAGACCTGAAATGGAAAATTACCAGCTGACTTCACAGCTTAACCCCATCACAGACACAAATAGTTAGAGGCATCTCACCTGTCCCGCGTGAGGCGCAGGTCTTTGCGCTTGGTCACAGGGGTGAAGGAGGGTTTGGGGACATGTTAGAACTGTAGCCTAGGCAACCAAAACAACATTTCACAGCTTTACTCATTGGTATGAGGACATTTAATACTTATTTTAATCACCTTCATTACATTTGTTAAAACTGGGAAAGAGAAGATGCCACTTAATAATAAAAGGGGAATTAAGAAAGCATTTCACAACTGATCCATCCTTTCAATACTATCTGAAGTAATTGTGAGTTTGCAGTATTACCAAATAAATAAAGGGTTTGCAGCTCCTCACAGTCCTATGTCTTGCTTTTGAAGAAATACTGATGTTGGAACTCTGTTGTGCTCTGTCTCTATGTCTCACCTGTATCCTGGATGTAGGACTGAGGCTGGGGGTAACTCATCATGGGAGGGCTGGTTTTCATAATTATATGTTCCCGAAGTTTCTGGGCCTCACCAGGATTGATATGGCACCTGCCAGTCAATAAAATAACTGTCAGGAAAAGGCAATGATTTGGATCACGCACAGCTACAATAGGTAGACATACGTACAACAGAGGATTGATTATATTTTAAAAAATGAAAAAATATTCTGATGTTGAAATTCAACAGTTTTTGTCACATTGTACTACATACTACCGTTATATCAGTAAGAAAGAGACTTGAGGTAGGATCCATAATATTTGTCACTTTCTCATGTTTCATATTTCCCTCTACATGGTAAAATAAAACAGCACAGAGTGCTTCCTGAAACAAGCGTATGTTCGACTTTGGTTTGATATGAGGCTACTCTTGGAATCTGAGACTACATCACAGTACTTGAAACTTCTTTTCATTGAAACATACAGTGCTATGACTCAGATGAAAAGCATTAATAACCTACGGTCTTTCGAACTTCTGAAACACATTGTATGTTGTAGCACAGGCATGACATGTGTGATACTCACTGCCTATTTTTATTCTTCGTACTAGCTGTAGCTCTCTTTCTCCTCCATCTCTCTCTTGGCCTTTGTTCCATGTTATACTGCAAAGAAAATATGAAAAGATATTAACACTGACCAGGTCTTACCACCTAACTATGGCTAAGGAGATTATAAAAGGAACACACATCACAAATGTTACAGTTCTGTATATAGTTGAATATTGTTGCAGGATTGCATGGTGAAATAACTCCATGTCTTATTAAAAGTACAGGATATCCTGCACTAGCAGGCATCAACTAGCTGATCTATGGTACATCATCTAGAACGTCACGAGACGAAAATCATTCAGCAGTAACCTGACCTACTTCCGGCAAAAAAGTGAAATTATCATTCGTGTGGTTGATGTGGCGCTAGACCATTATTTCCTACTGTGTGTTGTCTTGAATTATACTAATCTTGCAAGATGTGGGTGACATGAGTTTAAATTTCGCGATATACTTTAGTCATATTGCTCACTACTGACTGTTGATGATACAGAAATACTAAGGAGCGGGTTGCTACTTATGTTTGGTGCTGTTGAGAGCGCTGTAGAGTGGTAGACTCCCCCACACAAGAGGTTTCCTCTCACCTGCAAGCTGCTGGGAAAACTGGGAGCAATGCTGAGGTGTGAGGTCCCGGAAGAAGGAGGTTAGCCAGTATGTCAATCCGAGCCTGATGTAACAACCTCTAACAGACTTAGGTCCATGGCCGCTTCCTCAATGCATGGATAACGTCCTGACTGCTTGGATGATCAAATCCACTAGATGGACAAACAGAGGACAGGAAAAGAGAGAATAACACATCACTCTGTGAGGGAAGGGATAACACTGCCTATGCTAATGGGTGGAGGTGAGGTATTTATTGTGTAAGGCATGTCTCTGCAATACCTGTTACCACAGATTATAGGGTACTTTTGCGTTGCACGCAATGATTTTTCAATGTCCTGCATGCTGGTCATCGACAGATCATCATCTTAAGAAATATCGGTACAATATCTTTATGTTCATAACACACAATATTGCCAGAGGAAGAATGTTTTGATCAGATATTAATAAAAAAATCCCAGAACAATTGGAGCGCTATTTACTGTTTGCACTTTTACATAAACATGATCAAGAGTGCACTCAGTTTATTTGGCAAGTGTATGCCCAGATGTGTACTTGTACTTGAAATCCCACACGCTCACTGGGTCATACTTATTTCATTCAAGTCTTCCTGCCTCTGTGAACTGTCATTGTCCAACACTGTATCTTGAAAGCTAAAGAGAGGGGTGTCAGGTGTTGGGCTGAGGCGCAAAAGAAAGAAAGAATGAAAGGGTAGAGCGAATTTAGAACAATTGTGGTCAAAGCATTTGGGCTGTGGGTACATCAATCTGTCATCCCTTCCAGGTTTTACTAAATGAAAGAAATAAAAAAGCCAAATTTAGCACAAGTGAGACAATTGAAGCAAGTCAGTGTTCTAACTAAAGACAGATTTTTTATAGTAGGAGTGAGAAAGGTTTTGATCCACGCAACCAAAGGACACTGTAAATATGAGCAACTCATTTTCACTACTGATTTAACTGTAGCATGAATTGAAATAATAGGCCTGATGAAGACCAGCCATACAACAGACAAAAGGCCAACAGTAACTGGTAGTGAGGAATCATCAACTGGAGGTTATTTTCAACTGTTGTGATGCATCATATCCATACAATAAAAACATGGAAACTCACTGATCACTTGATAATTGGAAACCACAAACATTGGGAGGAAATGTTTCGCACCGATACAAGAAAAGAGTCTATGGAAGGAGACACTTTGTTCTGGGCAGAGGGACAATGTGAGGGAACTGATGTAAAATTTACTGAACTTGTATGCCTGGAATGACTGCAACCCAGAATATTACCATTACTCTTCACATAATTCCTGTTAATGACGCTTTTTACTGGCATACCCTGCTGAAAAACATTCACTGCTGGACAGTAATTGAATCACAGTGACAACTTTGCAATGAAACACCGCTTCATACTGCTGTGCATCACACGCTTGCTTTAAGGCACCACTTGTTTTGGGAGTTAATCCAGGAGTTAACAAATAAAAGATTATATTATCAAACCAACTTACACTGATATGGTACACTGAAAGAGGGAAAAGAAATGTAAAACAACACAGATAAGTCGCTAGATGGTGTTTCTAGAGTTAAACACAGTGTTTTGAGGGCTTGGTCTTGCATATTTCCTATTACAGTAGCTCAGCAAGCATGACTTCATGAAGCCTGTAATACTAATAAATTATCAGATCTAATCTCAGCAGTGCAAACAAAACAGTCAAAACAAACCTCCAGGCTGCACCCGCGCCACTGAACTTCCTCCCGTCTGGGGCCAGAAGCGTAAGCAGCGGCGACCTGCGCGCCACGCAACCGGAAGCATGGTTACGTATTGCCGCCCGGGTCTGTACTATGCTACTTACCCTTCTGGCCCAGACAGAGTAAGTTCATAGTGGCACTTGGGTACAGCTCGAGGTTTGTTTTGAGCTGTTTTGTTGCACTGCTGAAAGTTAGATCTGATAATTTATTGAAGTATTGCAGGCTTCATGTAAGTCATGCTTTACAGCTACTGTAATAGGAAATATGCAAGACCAAGCCTCAAACACTGTGTTTAACTTCTAGAAACACCATCTACTTGACTTCATCTGTATTTGTTTTACATTTTATTTTCCTCTTTTCTAGTGTGCTACATCAGTGTAGTTATTTGATAATATAACCTTTATTTGTTAACCCTGATAACTCCAAAACAAGTAATCTATTGCAAAGCAAACGATGATACTGTGATGTAAGAGGCGGTGGTTTTCATTGTAAAGTTGTCACTGTGATTCAGTGCTGTCTACAGCAGTGAATGTTTTCAGCAGGGTATGCCAGTAAAGAAACGGCCCATTAACAGGAATTATGTGAGTAATGTTGAGTAATATTCTGGGTTGCGTCGCTCAGGCATACAAGTTCAGTAAATTTCCATCCAGTTCCCTCCCGTTGTCCCTTCCGCCCCAGAGGGAACAAGGTGTCTCCTCCATAGACTCTTTTCTTTGTATCGCGCCGAAACATTCCTCCTAATGTTTATTGGTTTCAGGTATCAAGTGATCAGTGAGTTTCCATATGTTTTGTTGTATGGATATGATGATCACAACAGTTGAGACAACCCAGTTGATGATTCTCACTACCAGTTACCATTACCTGCCTAAAGCTATAGGTCATACCATCAGGGCCTATATATTGTTCAATTCATGCTACAGTTAACCAGTAGTGGTGAAAGTAAGGTTACCTAACATATTTACAGTGTCTTGATTGCATAATGGATCAAACCTTTCTCACTCCCCGCACCTATAAAAAATCTGTCTTTGTTAGAACACTGAAGCTTGCTCAATTGTCACTGAAAGCAAATTTAGCTTTTTTATTTCTTTCTTCTATTCTTAGTAAAACCTGGAAGGATGATACAGATTGATGTACCTGACCTAAATGCTTTGACCACACAGTGTTCAAATCAGCTCACCACCCTTTCATTCTTCTTTCTTTCGGCGCCTCCAACCCCAACACACACAAACACCCTCTCTTTAGCTTTCCTGAATGCAGTGTTGACAATGGCCAGTCAACAGGAGGCAGGAAGACTTAATCGAAATGAAATATGACTGGTGAACGTGGTAGAGTCTAAGCACAAGCATACATCTGGGCATTGCTACACTTATGCTAAATAAAACTGAGGCACTCTTTGATCATGTTTGGTGTAAAGTACAAACAGTAAATGACGCCCAATTGTTCTGGGATTTTTTATTAATATCTGATCAAACATTCTTCCTGGCAATGTTGTGTGTTGGTGAACATAAAAAGATATTGGTACTACCTTCGAGCATATTCTTAAGATGATGGATCTGTCGATGACCAGCATGTGACATTGAAAAATCATTGCACATGTGCACCCTATAACTTGCGAAGTAACAGGTATTGTAGAGACATGTTCACACAAATATGCCCCACCCTCCCACTGACACCCATTAGCATAGGCAGCATCCTCCTCTCACAGGAGGATGTGGGTTATTCTCTCTTTTTCTGTCCTCTGTTCATCCGGTAGTGGAGTGATCATCAGCAGTCAGGTTTCATATCCATGCGTGGGGAGCAGCCCATGGACCGGCGGTGACCCAGAGGTTGTTACATCCAGGTTTCGATTCTCAGCGTGCTAGCTCCCCCGCCTCCCTCTTCCTGGGACCCCTCACACCAGCATTGTCTCAGTTTTCCCCAACAGCGCTGCAGGTGAGAGGAACTTGTGTGGGGGAGCCCCACCACCTACAGCCTCAACAGCACCAGAAACATAAGTAGTAACCGCCTTAATGTTTCTAGATTATCAATAGTCAGTACATATTCAGAGGCTTAATACACTAAGTATGCCCATAATTTGAAACTTAAGGTTCTGCTACATCTTGCAAGATTAGTGCATCAGTATTTAATTTACACACACACAGGAGAGGCAACATCCAAAGCTACATCAACCGCCACGAACAAGCCGCAGTTTTGCCGGAAGTGAATGGTGGTTACCGTGAATAGACCACTGTCTCAGCATTTGATTCTTGAAATGATGTACCATAGACTTCAGCTTGGTTGATGCTGCACTGCTAGCAAGATAATTCGTTGTCAAGACATGGAGTTGTTCAATTATGCAAATCCCGCAACATCAACTATATACAGAGACTGTAACATTTGTAATGTGTGTGTTCCTTTGTATAAATCATATGCATAGCGTTGAGAAAAGATCATTGCGTTATTATCTTTTCATGTTTTTCGCAGCAACATGGAAACAAAGCAAGAGAGACAGAGGAGGAAAAGAGAGAGCCACAGCTGATACGAAAGAATAAAATGGAGCAGTGAGTATCACACGCATCACATGCTCTGTACCAACATAGTAATGTGTTTTCAGAGGTCTCTGAAAGACCCGCGAGGTTGTTGACGTGCTTTTCATCTGAGCTATAGTAATAACGTCAATAAAGGTTTCAATGAAAGAAGGGGATTTCCAATTAGTACTGTGATGTAGTCTCAGATTCCAAGGAAATTTGTAATTATATCAAACCAAAGTCGAACATACACGCTTGTTTCAGGAAGCACTCTGTGCTGTTTTTATTTTTACCATGTAGAGGAAATGAAGAGAGCATAGAGAAAGTGATAAACATCCTGGATCCCACTCGTAGTCTCCCCAACTGTCATCATTACAATATAGTATGTGGCACAATGACAAAACTGTTCAGATTTAAACACAAGAATATTTTTCATTTTTAAAATATAATCAACTCTGTTGGTCAGATGTCTACCATTGCTTGGCTGTAATGGATCCAAATCATTGCCTTTCCATGGAAGTTACTATTGATCAGGTGCCAGAAGCTATCCCCAGTGAGGCAGAAACTTCGGGAATACAATTACAAAGAGCCAGCCTCCCAATGACAGGAAGCACCCAAACTATCCCAGTCCCAATTTGTGATACAGTGAGACAGAGACAAAGAGTTCCAACACTTGTAGAGAGTCAAAGAGAATGATAGACTGAGAGAGTTGCAAACCCAACATTATTTTGTATATTGAAACAAGAATTATATTCAGATAGTGTTGAAGGGATGGATCACAGAAATGCTTTCTTAATTTTTATTATTAAGTGGCATCTTCTCTTTTCATTTAACAATGTAATATAAGATTAAAATATATAGAGCAAATGTCTCATACCAATGAGTAAAGTTGTAGCTGTTGTTTTGCTGTTTAAGTACTGGGTTCCTTGACATGTCTCAAACCCCTCAGCTTCCACACTCCTGTGACCAGCGCTAAATCCTTCCGCGCAGGACAGAGATGCCCTCTAGCTGTTTGCAGTCTTTCGTGATAAAGCAGTTGCTGTGAAGTCATGGTAATTTTCCATTTATATTCAGTCCTTCTTGTGGTGTGCCTTGTGAATGGAGTTAGACCATAGTTATGTGACCGTACTTTTCAGTGATATTTTGATCTAGTAGATATTGGTGCCTCAGCAAGTCATCACATACATATTCTGGGCTAGAAAATGAGGGAGAAAAGTTAAACATACACAGAGTGTTTATCAAGGAGAGCGAAGGAAGCTCATGAAGCAAACAGATCAGGCTGGGGAGAGGCAGAATTAAAATGAATAGCGATAACAACATTACAGACCAAAACAGCTACATAACCACATGGGGAACAGTCCGCGAGTCTTGAGTAGGTGTCCTCTACCATGTGAATGAGAGGGAGTGGTTTTTACCCTTTCAAGTATCACAACCATTCAAAAGCTTATTATTTATTTATATGGTTCTAGAACCCTAGGGAAAGAAGCGCACAATAATAGTTACCCTTCTAGTATGGTTCACGTATAATACAAAGCTGCCTTTTATCTGCCTCTAGTTTCAGCCACTGATTGATTGTTTTGTTCATTATTGAACTGACCAATGTAAACATGGAACTTTACACTATTGACCAGGGTTGAAGTATTTGCTTGGTTCAGCTGAGCTGCAGATTGTTTTAACGAAGTTTTTTTTTTTTTAAATGAAAATTGAGTGCATCAATAGAGTAAGTAGTATGTGCATTCCGCAGATGTACTGTAAGTATGTACATAATATCAGGTTCTGTGAGAGTTTGAGAACTAAGTGCATGTTTCCATTGTATGTGGTTTTAGGCATAATTGTCTCTGTGTCTGTGCGTGCTTTTTCATGTATTCATTTGTGGGTAATTGTGTGTGTGCAGCTCTGAGCCCACTTGAAATGGAAATTAAAGAAGCCTCATCAGTGCAGGCCGAACCCGCTGCAGCGCAAGATCAGTGCCCCTCTGCTGTCAAGCACAGGACAGAAAACTCTGGCAGAGTATCTACATTAGCTGACCACTGCCGACTGTTGCTTGATATGCCGTATCATATGTGTGGTAATTTTACAGTACAAAAACACTTGTCGATGTGTTTTAGCACACATCATGTAATTTCACGCATACTGTGCCGACATAGTTCAATCTGCTTTCCAGTTTGTTATGTCTATTTCGTTCTTGCTGTATGAGCACATCTGCTTTGACGCTGACTGTCATGAGTTTATAGGTGTCTCTCCATTCTGTCACCCAGACTCACCCAGACAAAACACTTGAATGATGTATTTTTAGCAACACACATCATGTAATTTCAATACATACTATGCTGACATAGTTCAATTCGTTTTCCAGTTTGTTATGTTCATTTGTTCTTGCTGTATGAGCACATCTGCTTTGACGCTGGCTGTCATGAGTTTATAGGTGTCTCTCCATTCTGTCACCCAGACTCCTCCCCCAGCAGCAGCAGCACCCCAGCATCAGGGTGCAGCTCACCAAATGACAGCCTCCATTCAGATAATGGGACCCTCCCACTGGCTCATGAGGTGATCCTTTCTTTTATATTCAACTTATAGCAATTTAACAAACTTTTTTATCCACATTAGCATGTAATGAGTGCACGGGTTAAGGTTCAGTGTCCAGCTCAAACATACATCAACGCAATACATGGGGATATGAGTGCTGTTTTATCTTCCCATTATGGATTAATTCATTGACTATTTCCGAGAAAACCCTTTGCTGTTATGAAAGTTGATATACTTAGTGCTCAGCCCATTCTCTTTTTATATGGCACTTTGAAGAGTAGTCAAATTAACTTTATTGTGTAAGTATATATTTTGATGTTTTAATGTTAATGGATGTGATCAGTTGTATGGGCTTGTCTGTACAGATAACCTGTATAATAACAAATTCTGTCTTACTTAGGCACAGAGGTTGCTGCTGAAAGATGGTAGTTTGACCCATTTCACAATGCCTCCTAACCCCACTGCCATGCCCAACATCACTGCTGGACTTCCTGCACAGGTACACAACAATACCTTTGAGGGTTCCCTTCAGAATCAGTATTTAAATTGCCAAAGTATTTTATTTAACAACAAAAAATACCTAAAAGTTCCTGGATCGTGTGTCAATGTAAAGGATAATTTAAGTAGATTTAGAATTCACATAGATACACAGAGGTAAATTCATGCTATGGACCTGTGTATCTGAGACTGAATGTCTAAAATAGTGCCTCTACACTTGGACACTTATAGAAACATGTGGTGTATTTAGGCTTTCACTTCCCTCTTGATCTCTGTGGTGCTTTCATATCTTGTGAATCAGTCATATGGTAGTTTACTCACTTTGTTAACGTGTCCGCTGATGAGTCTCTCTCTGTATATTGCAAACAGCCCATTAAGCCCTTGCCCTTTGCACTAACCCTCCATTCTGCTCCTTTGTGTAAGCTGCAACCATGATGAGTGTTTTCCAAATTCCTAATGACCTCTCCAGCATTTTTTACTATCACCTTTCTTCTCCTCTCTTTTCTTCTTTTGTCCTCTCCACATCTCTCTCCCCAGGCTGACCTGCGAGTAGCGAGGCCATTGGCGCTATCTGCTCTGCATCAGGTCTACTTGCCTCTGGAAGGAAGCAGTCCAGCCCTGGCCCAGCGCCTGCAGCCTGTGCTCATACTGGAACCACATACTGGACTGGTGCACCCCCAGCTCATCTCTGGTGAGTTGTTTCCCGTTTTCTTTTTCAAAACCCTATCAATCCCAACAAAAATTCAGTATATTAACCAGTAACAGCACTCATAAAAGCCCTTTTTACGGCACACAGTTCTACAAGTTTTAGCAGGAAAAGCACAGATGTAAGGTCAGGGTCCTGGAGTTGTTAATTCTGGCTCACTTACTGAGATATCTAAATGGAACAGAGCCATCTTTAATGTCATGAGTAAAACCCTCACTCTTGCTAAAACAAGTAAAATTGTATGCTGTAAAAGTTCATTCATTTTGAATAAGAGACTGTTGGGGCATTTATGAGCTCTGTGTTGTACTACATTTCTATTAGCTAAATGTTTGAAAAAGCACAAGAGCGCCCTCTACTCGGCACTTGATGGTGATGCAGCAATTATCATCTCTGAGTTCTACCATGAAACCAAAATATTTTGTGTTTTTCTCTTTCTCTTTCCTTTTTCCATTTTAATTTCCTTGTTCCTCTTTTAGGTGACTTTTTTCCTGCCCCTATTTTTGTAATGTTTATTTTCATTTCTATTGTGTTTTTGTATTTCTCTCTCACCCTCCCCGTGTACCCTTACCCATCTGCCTCCTCTCCTTCTGCCTGCCCTCATCTTTATTCCCAGTCATAACTTATTACTCTCTCTCCTCCTCCCAACAGTTCATGGTTTGAGCTCCATTCCTCTGCAGCAGCCGCCTCACCTGACTTCTGCTTCCAGGAGAGAAGGCGTAGGCAACTTACCCTCGCACAAACCTGTGGAGCGAACACGCTCAGAGCCAACGCCCTACAGCCACTCACCATTTACTCTGCATGCCAGCCAGCACTCACACGCTCAGCACCAGCTGCTTCAACAATACCACAAGAGTGGGCTGGAAAGGTTCAAGCAGAATGCACACCTGAGCAAGGTGAGAGGTGGAAGGTGTGGACACAAGCATGTCACACATAAATAAACAGAGTAGTTAGTTCCAGTCAGACAGTAATATGAGAATGATTCTGTGGAGTTTTTGTACCGAACCTTTTAAAAAAATTAATTTGTTATATTTATTATTTATTGAATTTTTGGCTCAGGAAATTGGATCAGGATGGAAATAATTTGATTTGTTATTATCAGTTGAATACACATACATGTTGAAGAGTATTAGCAACTGAGACTTGTTTAGACTGTAAAACGTCTACCTTATATCAGCAAACAAGCAAGTCCATTGAGAAGCCTCGTCTGACACAGATCCCATCGGAGGACATGGACCTGGAGGAGATTGGATCGGGATCAGGTTCTGGGCCAGGGTCTGTGTGCGGCTCAGAGTGTGAGGACGGCTACCACAGGAGACAGAGCACTGCGAGCACAGACTCCGTTTACGGCACAGAGTCCACAACCTCCTCACGGGAGAGCTTGATCGAGCCCTCACATTCCCTCAGTCAGGTACTGATATAAACACACTGTTGTATCTGACGATGATGTATTACTTCTCCTCTTTTTAGTACTGGAAGAAACAGCATGATGACGTAAACTCTCTGCTAGTGAATGAGCTTGATGATTGAACTCAAGTTTTTAAAATAATAAATTATTGAACACGACAAACAAAATAAGAAATGTTAGAATTTTGCATTGCTAGTGCTCATGTACATGAATTCTCTTGTTTGATCCATGTTCTTGACATCAGAGGGCGCTGTAGCTTTATTTATACTAGATGAAAAGATTGCAAGCTACAGCATTGTGGCAGCACGTTTGGCAGTGCTGAACTTTCTTTATCAGTTGCTTGTTCTAGACAAGCAGTATTAAATTGACCAAATAATGAGTAGTTGCAATGTACTGGAGAGAGGAATTGGACTTAGGAGTGTGTGAAATTTACTCAAGTGAGTCTTTGCCAAATGCTGCTTACACTCCTACATTCCCTGTTCTCCTCTGGGAACAGCAGAGGCAGGTGATCCTTAGACCGGGTCTCCCACTGGACCCCCCAAGTGTGCCTCCCCTAATTTGGCCTCACCAGCCTCTGGTTCGGACCCGGTCCTCCCCAGCCTCCACCTCCCTGCCTCCTCCACATCCCCCCACCACTATACCCTCTCTGTCACTGTCCAGCCCTGCTGCAGACGTTCAGCTACGCTTCACCACAGGTGAGTGACACTTTTTTGATCCTGACAATTTTGGGGGAAAAGCCATTACCTGTTGATGCAACAGATCATGAAATACTGAAGAAGGAAAGTAAGGTTAAGAGATAATGTGAGTTTGTGTCTATCTAGGTCTGGTTTATGATGCTCAGATGCAGAAGCACCAGTGTACCTGTGGGGACAATAGCCGCCACCCTGAGCATGCTGGGAGGGTCCAGAGCATCTGGTCCAGACTGCATGAAAGAGGCCTCAGGAACCAGTGTGAGGTACGTTGCACACACAGTTCTCTTTCTATATATGCAACACCTTACCTCTACCCTACCCTTAACCATAACAACTAAATGCCTAACTCCAACCCTTACCCTAAATCTAACCTAAACTTAATTATAACCATAACCCTAAAACCAAGTCTTAACCACTGAACAGCCTTTTGAAACTGTGAATTTGTGTGTCTGTGTGTGTAGCGTATTCGCAGTAGGAAGGCCACTCTAGAGGAGCTACAGTCAGTCCATTCAGAGAAACATGTGCTTCTGTATGGCACCAACCCTCTCAACCGCCTGAAGCTGGACAACCGCAAGCTGGCAGGTAAAATCGACAATAATAATGAGGAAATAAATAGATGAATAAATGAATGAATAAATAAATAGATAAATAATATTCATGTCATAAATTATCTCCTGCAGGAATCTTATCTCAACGGATTTTTGTGATGTTACCGTGTGGAGGAGTTGGAGTGAGTGCTGCACACACACACACACACACACAAGTTGGTCTTTCTATAGTTAGATGGACTATTAAGATAATGCATTCCCTAGTCCCTTATTGTAACCTTAACCATCACAACCAACCCCAAACCTTACCCAGACCTATACCTCATTCTACCCTTAAAAACAAAGTGTTGACTCCCAGACAGCCCTTTGAAGTTGCAAGCAGTTGGAGTGGCTTAAATGTCCTCACAATGCAAAAATGTCCTCAGAATGATGATTTCAAACAAAATTGTGTCCACACAACCATAGAAAGACATTCTCTCTCTCTCTCTCTCTCACACACACGCACACACACACACACATCACAGACCCCTTTAAAACACAAGTCATGTGGGAATCTTTCCACTTATCTAATTGCATTACTGAACAGCAAACATTACATGGCTGATTATGTCTCATTACACAATTAAGCTAATAATACTACAAATTGCTAATGCTATTGTTTTTGGCTAAGATAACTCTGAAACCCAATCAGAAATCAAAGGCTGTACAAAGGTGAGATGTGGGAGAAAGAGAGAAAAGAAAGGAAGAAAGAGGGTACACATTGAGACTGCAGCTTAGAGGGATATGTGCCAGTGAAACTGGATTTTATTTAGAGGGAATGGGTGAGGGCAAACAGGGAATGCTGTTACAGAAGAAGAAAAAGATAAAATGCGAAAGTAGCGGAATAGATTAAATGTAACAATGGACAAAGAAAGAAGGAACAATTCATAGGATAAAGTGGGACAAAAGACATTTCTCCCCTGATATGAAGAGACACAGATAATAATGCCCATGAGAAACTTGTGGAGCACAATGAGAAGAGAGGAGACAGATATGTGAGGAGAGGAGAGGACGTAGGAAAGAAGGGGGCTGGGTGTCAGTTGATAAGACGACTGATCTGCCTGGATTTCCGGCCCTTGGCTGGTCTGGTGAAGAGGGGTGATTGGAACAAGATGGCAAAGTCTGTGATAAAAGAAATTCCTCTGATTTCATTGTTCCACCACAGCACACCACCAGAAATGTGACTTTTGAAGCATGGAGTAACATAGAAACACAAGATGGGGTTTTTACTAAGAATACATGAGACAAACAGAAAGTGGAAGTGAAAAAAGACGTCTCCCAGCAGTTGTTAGTATCTACAGAACTATCAGACATTTAAAAAATCTGAATACAACACACTATAAGAATAATTCTTCATGTAATTGATTATTGAAAAATACAGGCAGTTCAACAAATTCAGTTTAATTAATGTCAATTGTCAGAACTGCTAATAAATTCCTTATTGCCAAACAGCTCGACTAAATGAAATGTGGTAAACTTGCCAACTAAGACTTTAAGACTTTTCTAAGTGAGTCTCTCAGGTAAGATTCAGTTCAGTCAAAACAGTTTTTACTGGATTTCAGGAAATCTTCAACCAATCAAGACAAAGTCCACTTTTTAGGAGTCTAATTGTAAAAACAGACTTTTTTAAAAAGTATGCAGTAGCTTTCTAACCACTTAATCAACAGTTAACATCTGTGGCTGACTTTTGAACTGACTCTACTTGTCTCTTCTCTGTTTGACTGACAGGTAGATATCGATACAGTCTGGAATGAACTCCACACATCAGCAGCTTCCCGTATCGCTGCAGGATGTGTCACAGACCTGGCACTGAAAGTAGCACAAGGAGAGCTGAAGGTGTGTCTTTGTTACTACTTTATCATCTCTGACGTGTTTTCTCAATATGCTGTGTAACAGGTTGTGGGGTAAACACCATAATATACAGTGTTCTTTGGTAACTCCCCTGGACATTTCAGCTGATGACTATAATGTGCAATGTATCTGCAATAGCATAAATATATGAAGGTGTTGAGCATTTTGTTCCTCTCTCACAGAATGGCTTTGCAGTGGTGAGGCCCCCTGGACACCATGCAACCCAGTCCACCCCTCAGTAAGTACAGCAGCACCTGCACACACACACACATACACATACATACCAGGAGCCAGGAGGTCTCAGCAAAGTGTTTCAAAGGATTTATTACAGATCAGCTACACTTCTGAGCAAGAGAGAGTGAGAGGGTGCTGAAGTCTCTCTACCTTAATATGTGTGTGTGTTTGTGTGTGCGCGTGTCTGAGTTTGTGTGATGTGTGCTACCTGCCTGATGCCTGGGGCAAACTACCTCCTCCGCTCAGTTTCTCTTAAGCTTTCAGAACACAGAGCAGCAAAGCACCTCAAAAGAATTGTGTGTGTGTGTGTGTGTTTGTGTGTGTATTTGTGTGGACAAGTGTACTTGTGTGCATGGATTTGTGTCTTTGATAAGAGGCATTAGCCAAGTAACCACACTCAGCTGGGACTGTGTGTGCTCAGCAGTGCCTGACACTGGTTATTTATGGGATGATAATGACTTTTTCTTGATGAGCAGAGTCTGCGCAGCATATATGATATATGGTCTACACACGCGCACACACACACAGACACACTCACACAAAGGCACTCAAAGTTTACGACCCATGCTGACACTGCCACTTCCAACATTCCTTCATTGTTTTTCATACATCAACACTTTTCTGCATACCTTTACTGTAGACAGTGAGTGTTGAAGGAACTGCCATGCCAAGTTGTGAGTTCATCTCTCTGAAATCATCTCACAGGAGCTGCCAGCATCTCACACTATGTTATCATTTGAAACGTGGAGTGAATTTTATGATAAGCTTGGTTTTCTGTTTGTCACAAAATTTGTGGTTTCTGCATTTCTCAGGAGTGCTGGATTTTAGATTCAGCATAATGGTGTAATATGAAAAGACATTTTTGTTTGTCAGCAGTGGAAGATGAGATAGAAAACATGTTGAAATGAAACATCCTCATTTCTCAAATATTTGCCGTAAATGTTTACGTGGTGGGAGTTTCCCTCTATGACTTGCACACTGGAGTCAGTGCTGTGACTGTCACAACCTGGACTGAATAGCCACCACATGACGCCAGATTACTGGAGACATGCCTTAGAGGTTCCTAAGGTCCATATGGTGATTCAATGATATTAATTTTGTGAAGATGTCCTGATAAACACATGTGGCTGCCTTTCTTCCTGTCTGTTTGTCCACAGGGGCTTCTGTTTCTTCAACTCTGTGGCCATAGCTGCCAAGCAGCTCCAAAACAAACTCAACGTCAGCAAGATCCTCATCGTGGACTGGGTGAGGACCCACCGCATGACCAGCATCACTGGTCCCCACATGGGCAGGAATAAACACACATGCACAGGCACACAAATGTATCGTGGGCACGAACATGGTCCCAGAAGCAGAGCAGCCCTGTACAGTAGCACTGCTATTTATCATTTAGTTCATTTAGACACTGTCACCTCTGGTCTCCATGTGTGATCTGAACTGTCACGTATGCTTAGAGTAGACACAGAGTCACACACAGTTTTATGAACACAAGCCCACACACATGTGCAGATATTGATCTGCCGCCAGGTGGTCGTCTCTGTTCACCATGTGTGTGTATATAAGCCTGCAACATGTCTTTAAACACACCGTGCTCTCTGAGATATTACTGCATCAAACACTAATTACTACCTGCTTCATCAAAACGCCTTAAGATTAAAACACATTTGCCATTGACAGGAAAAATCTGTGCAGGTTTTAATAATCTGTCATCCAATCATTGTCCAGGATGTTCACCACGGCAATGGCACCCAGGACGCTTTCTATAACGACCCCAGTGTGCTGTACATCTCTCTACATCGCTATGATGATGGCAACTTCTTTCCTGGTAGTGGACATCCCAGTGAGGTAGTTACAAAACAGTCCTCCAAAGCAGTGCTGTGTTTTTCTGCTTTTGTTTATGTTGTCATGGGGATGTCTGGGTGTTTGAGTGTGTTTGTGTGTCTCTGCATGTACCTAAATTCTTGTGAACACAATAACTTAAGAACAACACATGAGAAACCTCTTTACTTGTAAGACAAGTTCTCTTTGTAGTGGAGATTCTGGACAGACAATACAGCCATTTTACTTTGTCTCTTAAAGATACAGAATTATGCTGTATGTTTGATGATAGATATGTTGGCATGGAAATATTTGGTAATTATGTGATCCCAGTGGGACATTAGGGAGCTCAAGAGCCTTGTGTTTAGCATTTACTTGTCAAAACAGGAAGAATGATTATAAGAATAAATCCAAGAATTATCTACATGATTTAAAGTCCCAATTATAACCTAAATGTATTCATGATGATTGATTTTCATGATCCCAGAGTCTGCTCTGCATAGGGAAAAAATGGGGCAGGTTCCTCTGGATATGTTATATTGCACTGTACGGGGCTTGAGGATTAAAATATCTTGCCTCCGACTGGGCCTTGGACCAGTCAGAGTTGACATGATAAGAACAAACATATTTTACTTGTACCACTGGAATCTAAGCAATGTGATCATGTAATTTGAGCCGGTTACAATATAAAACTGAAGTCAAAGTGCTTCTCATAAGTTTAGTTTGAAAATGACTATTCACTGTCAATTAGAATTTCTGTTAGAATTTTACTGTGATTAAATTATTAAAAAATTTTGAATGTCATGTTAGTTCATTCACTTTTGCCCACTGTCACTGTTGCATTGTCTCTGTTAGCAAGATAATTTTTGGACTTATACAACTTGAAATTTCCAAGTACTGCAAGTGTGTTTATCCAATGCAGTCACTGTGAGCAGATGACACTGTGTTTTTGTGTTTTCACAATGTAGGTTTAATTCACTAGGGTCACTTTGTAAAATTTCATGGCTCTGGATGTCAGAACTTCACAACAGGATGTGTACAGTCGAATTGCATGTCTATGTTTGCATACAGGAAATTGAGATGCCTATGAATTCTGCCTGCGGTCTCACCAGAAACCAAGTGTGATGACTATCCCCAGTCAGATGAATTGACCCCATCCCATGATGGCGTTAACCACCCATCTAATCCCCCCCCCCCCCCAATCCTCCCGCACAATAATGAGGATAAAATACTCAATGTTTTCCCATAAAATCCCCTGATGAGGGACGGTACATAAAACGCTCTGCCGGCTTGGATGTGGCTTTGCCTTAAGTGGCCCCTCAACCTCCATTGAGCTGTGTGGTAAACCTCTGGAGTCTCACTGTCCCCCGTGTAGGTATATAACACACCATGGGGTAGGAGCGTGATGTCATAGCTATAACAGAGAGTGCCGAGTACCACACAGAAACCAGCAAAGGCCTAATCCAGTCCAGCAACTCTGAAAACATGAAAGAGAAAAAGAGGACAGAGGAGCACAAGAGACTTGGAGCAATAGCAGGAATTATGTGTGTGTGTGTATGTGTGTGAGTGTGCGGCTGTGTGTGTGTGTATCCGCGTGTACGTGTGTGTGCATGTGGGTACATTACCAGTTGGCAGAGGACAGGAGGCCTCATGTGTTTTTCGTTTGCCCTGTGAACATCCCGTCCACTGAGAGAAGAATGGAGACAGACGCTCTGCGATGCTCATCAGCATTCTTTCTCTTTCAAACATCCTCTCACACCCATACACACGCACATATGCACACACACACACAAAGGAAATTACCACGCCTTGTTGCCAAGAGCGTGTCAATCAACCTCCTCATTCTCCCCTCAAACTGACACATTGACTGATGGTGAAGGGCTTAGAGAACAGCTAAATGGCTGCTTGCAGGACTACAAAGAGAGAGGCAGGAATCCTTAGACCTTCTTTCCAAGACCCAGGCCTCAGTTCACTCTCTGCCCCAAGTATGTGAGGTCAAACTGAGAGGAGCTTTATCAACTCTGCCTGGCATTTTGAGACTAGATGCCAATCTCACTACAGCTAAAAATCCTCTCATATCATATACAGGATATTGTAAAATTTACATGTAAATCGATAGTGTCTGCATACACAACATGCAGTATCATTATATTTATAGAAAAATACATACATTTTTTATATAAAAATTGGACACTTTAAAGCATACAGTATGTGATTCTAGTTTTTTTTAATATATCAAGCAACAGTTGCCAAATGTGAAATATTTTCCAGTATAGCTGTAGCCTAAAGCTTGGGAACCATAAACGGGTGTAGCTCTGTTGTGGCTCAGAGTGATTTATAAGGCCATTTGACAAATTGTATCAAAATCAAAATGGAGGGACAGGGGTGTTGAATTAATAGCCATCCGTCTTTCATTTAGGAATCATAATCACTCCCTGGTGTTGCCTTACAGAGATGCAGTCAGTTTCCCTCAATTGCTGCAATACTAAGTTTTGCAACAGCCGTGCTGATTTGGTGAACATTTGACACAAATCTGTCATCGTCACACAGTTTCTCAACTTTCACTGGGACTCATTAACTTGACATTCACAGAGATTTTTTTTTTCTCTCCTCCTCCCCTCTCTCCCTCCATCCAGGTGGGTGCACATGCAGGTGAAGGCTTCAATGTGAATGTGGGATGGACAGGAGGTTTGAACCCTCCCATGGGAGATGCTGAGTACCTGGCTGCATTCAGGTAAAGATTTAACTCCGCCTGTCTCTATTTGCTTTATCATGTTTCTTTCATACTGTAGTTCTCAACAATTTAATATTTGAAATTCAAGGCTCTAAGTATGTTCAAGTTATATTTGCTACAAACTTGCATACATTGCATAACATTGTTTTCACATTGGTGAGTATCGCCCAGACAATCAAAGACCTCAGTTTGTGTCACTGCCGTATAAAAATCAAACTTGACTTCAAACTTGAGATAGATAATCCACCGCTGAGGACATTACACTGGCTTTTATTTGTGAGAGTTACATTATAGTTACATACATTGTTACTTGTAAAGGTCTGGTTGGAAGCACAGTTACTGAAGGGTCTGCTGCTGAACAGCAACCCTTCTAATGCAACTGATGCGTGATATTACCCTTTAATGAAGAGCGTTTGCTTATTGCTGGTGTCTCCAACATGTTGCTCACAAGCTACCAGTAGGTCGCTGGCTGTTTTGCTGTGTTGTGCTACTTGCCTTATTGCCTTTAATAAAATCAAATGCATAGATGTCTCTCTCCCCTCCCACCCAAAATGTTTATTCAACAGTCACCTGTGAATCAAATAAGTTACATTTCTGTCAAGGTTGTTATTCATGTTAGTCTTCTGCAAAGTACAGTGCAGATTTAGAAGATTTACAATTAACACAGAATATAGCCAGGTCAAGAGAAGGCAGGAAACATATTATTTTCATGATGAGTAGGAAAAGAAAATTAGTTTTCTTCCACCAATGTGAATGACAAGTGTTTGTGCCAAGAGGACAAACAGTAAGCCATTATTTTCTCCTCCTGCATTAAGCCCATTCTCAAATTTTGGAGGTCATAACTTCCCTTCCACACAGAAATAAACCAAAGTTTAGTGATCTTGTTCAGTATCTCAAGTTGGTTTCATACCTGATTCCAGATTTCCTCTGAAACATGGTTGGCAGTAATCAGTGTAAAGTCTACACAATTTCTATTAAATGGGCAAAGCATTAATGGTTTTTGCAATGATAGTAGCAAGTAGTAGTAATTTGAAAACTAAACTAAAAACAGAAACACGCCATTGTGTTCTTGAAACACACCTTTGTTCACACTTTTTTTTTATTTCATTCAAGCTATTTTTCCTGAATGAATAAGGTTTGGTTCTGCTCTGCACTGTAATGAACTCAGAGTGTTTCTGTCAGCAATGCTGGCTCGCTACCAGATGATTAAACAGTATGTGAGCTCTACATGGTGCTGCATGCAGCACTCACAGTGGGTGGGCCACTCGTCAAAGGAAAGATGCTAATGAGCTAACCCATACTGGTAAAATCCATAGAGCCAATAGGCAGGCTCGGAAACACTAAGGCCAGTGTTTACTGGAGCTCTGGATGCTAATTAAGAGACAACTGGTCCTTTCCTGAGCAGGCGTCTGGTTTTGGTATTTTTCATCCAGTTTGGGAAATGGCAAGTGTTTTCATGTGTAAAACTTCCTCAGTTAACCACACTGTAGTACTGTACTGTATTGTGTGTTACTCCTAGAAACTTTTCCCTATATCAAAGCTCTGTGGAGGAGAGGAGGAGCGCCCTGGTGGTCCAGCGGTTTGAGGCACATACCGTGGCCTCATAGCTGTGATGTCCGGGGTGCATATCTGACCAATGACCTTTGTCATACGTTATCATGGGGAACAACCCCATATTTACTGCCACTCTCAACTATCTAATTAAGGATAAAATGTCTTTTGGATTTGCAAAACTGCAGCAAGACAAGTCCCAAGATTTTTTATGAAGCAAAATGCATGAAAGAGCACAGAAAGGATTTCTGTAAAAACACACACTACACAAATGTTTGAAGTTTTCAGTAAACGTTGCCACCATTCTGTGGATTAACTGGTGCAAATAAATTCATAACACGCTATACAGAGAAAATTTAATGCATCGTGAATTCATGTTTATGGAATTAAGTATCTAGTCTAGTGCCAGTTGTGTAATTCAATTTGAATACATGATTTAGACAACAGAGTGTTCCAGACTGTGTGTTTCTCTTCGGGATGGAACAGAAAAGTGCGGCTGTTGATGATGTGTGTCTCTGGATTTGGGTGTGTTAGTGACAGGGGAAATATTGTGGTTGAGAGCGGTGGTGGTGGGACTCCAGTACAATCAAGAGAAAGCTCAGCTGCGTTGAGATTAAGTGTCATGACGTAGTGTGTGTGTGTATATGTGTGGAGGATTACTAAGGTGGTCAGAATTCAAGGTCAGTTTAATCACCGGTAGCACAGCACACTTACCTTAACATCCAGTTTCAAAGGAAGAGCACGCGTATGCCTGTGCATAGCATGCACCTATCTTCATGTGTATTTCTAGGTGGCTACTGACAAATGACAGACTATGGAGGAGAGGAGAGGAGAATACAGCAGAGGAAAGGAGAGCAGAAGAGAGGAGAAGAAGTGGGGGGTGCATTGTTAGGGAATCCAAAGGCGGCGTAATTAGGCCCAATGGATCCCAGATGGCTGGCTGTCAGTGACGTGAGAAGAGGGACGAGCTCCTAATAGGAACCAGACGCACACAAACGCCTTTGAACTGCCGCTGAGAGAGAGAGAGAGAGAAACAGAGAAGAGAGAGAGAATCAAACGCGGCATGAGCCGTGCGCTCTTGCTAAATAACTGGCAGCGGGAGACGAGAGGAAGTGAGGAGGAGAGCATAGAAGCGAGGAAAGTGGTCTACCCTGAGTAGAGTATACAGTATGTGGGTGTCACAGCCCAGATATGTCAAGGGTCTCATTTTTCTCTGCTTGTGTCACTCACAGAAACAGAAACTCTTCAGTGTTAGCCACCTGCCTAAAGTTGTGTGATTTTGACTGAGTCTCTGGCGTTTTTTTGATCTTTATATATCCAAGAAAGTTTTGCAGAGCACCCCTGCTTCGTTTTTTTCCCAGCAGTGCTCTGCTTCACATTTAAACAGTTGGACACATTCACACCTGGGAGCTACCCCACCTTCCAGTGTTGGCTACTTACCAGGAGTGGATCAAGAACAGAGATCAAGCACTTGGAACAAGGCCTTTGATAATTTATCTTTCATCATTTTCAAATGGAGGGAGTTTACAATGAAGTAAATGTTTGCAGTTAACAGCAGAACAAAATCACCGTTACCTACGTGTTTCAGTTGCCACATCAATCACCTTAACTATACCAATGATTTCAGTTTGGAATTTTTTATTTTTTTCTTAGTAACTTAAAATTCTATTCATTACAATAATTAATCATGTTCAGTCTATTCTGATATTAAATCAATTGGGAAATGACTTCCCACTCACATTAATATATTAATTCCTCTTTCCAGTTCTCATTCTCTCACAAAATCACAGACACCTGGTGAAACTATGATATCTTAAATGTGCAGTTCCAGCGAGGCCACGGTTGAATGGTGTAACATAATTCACTGGATTTGGTTTACAGGCGTGTTGTTTTCTCTAGGTCATCCTCAGGCCGTGGTGATGCCCATTGCCCGCAGTTTTCCTGATGGTGCTTTTGGTGTCGGCTGGCTTTGATGCTGTGAAGGACATTCTGCATCACTGGGAGGCTACAAAGGTTACAGCCAAGTGTGGCTCAGTCAGACCCTTCATTTACACACAATCATATTCCACCAGTTTAGAGTATATGAATGAGTGTTTATGAAGGCTTATTCAGTAAGTCAGTCATACATTCATTTCATATCTATTTTGATGTTGGTGAAAGTGTCTGATTTTCTGATTGACATATGCCTTATTTGAGACCTGATTTTATCTTCACCATTGGTTATGAGAAATATTTACTTTTGTATTCTTGCTGACATTTAAGCATGAGTGTTAACAGAAACCAGTTAAACTTATTTTATTAGAAACTACAACTAATAATTTTGGGAGAAACTGTGGGTTAAGCTTGGTTGCTCACAGATTATTTCAGATGGACAAATATTCTTTCTTTTCTCCGGTGGGCCTTAGGTGAGGAGATGTTTAACATGGATTTGATAAAACAAACTCAACTGAGTACAATGGGGAGAGATTTGTTTGTGGACTGGTTTGAGAATTATGTTGTTTCATAAATGATGAACACTTTCGTGAGTAAATTTTGGATGGCAGGCAAAGTCAAAAATCATCACTGAACTAATGGTGTGACAACAGCATATAAAGGTGTGAAAAATGTGACTCACTTTACCAGCACTGGAAGAATCTTTTGTCTCTCATATGGATAAAATTGCCGACAAGTGTTGGCTAGCTCAACCATGCCTGTGTCTGTTTCTGATTTTGGCCCTCTGCGTCAGCTCATGTCACTTTTGACTGCAGAATTGTGAATTAGTGCTGGCTCTGGAGGGACATGACCTCAAAATATCTGCTTCTGAAGCCTCGTGTTTGTTGAGCATCGGTGAGATGTGTATGCGTCAGTGCCTGTTGGCCTTCTCAGATATATATAGTATGTTAATCTAACATATTGTGTCTGATTGGGCCTTCTCCCCAGTCATCTTGGACCCAAATGTATTACTATTCCAGTAATATTTGCAGTCGTAGGTTCAATTGATAAGTGACTTCTTAACTTTGTATGGCCTGGGCTCAATCATCAAGTTTTCTAATGAAATATAAACTTGTATCTTGCATTTTCTTTACTCTTTACTCTCACTTCTATTATCATCTCAGTTGCCTTTAATATCTAGCTTCTTCAAGATGACGTCTCTTTTAGTGAATTTGAGATATATAAATATAATATATTTCCATCCAACTCTGGTGAATCGCTCAATCAAATCAACAAGAAAAAATGTTATGTCAGGGAAATTATTTGTATCAGACAGGTTGTTATTAACCTTGGTTTTGGCTTAAGTTTTCTATTTGAAGATGAGATCAAAGAAATCACCTGTTACTATTTATCTCAACCATTAACTATATTACCATATACCTATAATCCATGAGAGAGTCAAATCTTTGTGATATAGCCCGTCACCTAGTGCTTCATCCCAATCAGACAACAATATCTATCCTTAGACTTTTCCAATTCAGACAAAAAGGAAAATTACCACCTTGAAATAAAGGCGCGCCTCAGAAGAGCAGCAGAGGAGGATAGTAAATTAACAGTTAAACAGGGATTTGATAAAAAATGTACTGAATATTTGTCAAATTCTGACAGATCTCTCTCTCTGCTTCTCTGAGCTGTTAAGAATTTCATGTTCACATTTTCTATTCTCCTAAAACAGCTTTAGTCTCTTTATTTCCCCAACAATCTCTCCTGTGTCTCCTCTCAGTCCTGATCTCAGCGCCCTCTCTCCTTTACATCCTGTCTCATCCCTCCTCCAGCCGTCCCACACACACAGACCGCCCGTGCCTCTTTTACACACCCCTGTCCGCCCCTGTCAGCATCTTCAAACACTTCTCTGTTTCCGACCTTCGCCTTGTCCCTCTGATTACACAAATGTTATCCCAACTAATTAGATTAATTAAAAATATTTTACAAAGCCACAGAATATTAAGCCCATAATTTATTGGTGCATGAAATATATGTGAGTTACCATACTGTTAAGAACCTTTTATGCTCATGAGCGAACACATTTACAAACACTGATTTTGACTTCCACTGTGTGTCACAGGACTCGGTGAGACCCTGAGACTTGAATTTGAGTTACTTTTCTGAAATTATCAACATGGATGTTTAGACCACGGGCTGTTTATATCACAGTCAGTGCTTACATTCAGATCAAGCAGCCTGACTGGTGGATCAAACACCAGTAGTGCTTTTATTAATGCAAGCGCAGGCACTTCCCTGAAGGAACCATTCAGGATAGAAACAACACTGAAATACCAGCGACTGAGGCCATTAATCTTTCTCTCTCCTGCTCACCTCCTCTCCTCTCTCCCTGCCTTTCCGCCCATGAGTGGTACTGGCAGTGTGAAGAGACCGGCCCCTTCACCGTGGATCTGTCCTACCTGCAGGCCCCAGGCGGCCAGCTGGGGGCAGAACTGGACAAGCGGGCGTCAAGCCATATATTTCGCTGTCGATGGGATCCCTCATGTCTGACAGGTAATGACAATGTCATATTTTATGTCTTCTATTTAAACGATCCAAAATCCTGCACTGAACTTGCTGATAAATCTTTTCATTTCTCTGTTTATTAAGAAACAGCCCAAGCATGACACAGGTGATTCTCTCTCTGAAAAAAGTCTCTTGACAACTGCCTTCAACCAAGTCTCAATGGGCACACATGAACACACACACACACCTCAGGCTATGCATTTGGACCATCAATTGGAATGATGTCCTCTTCAGTTCCTTCCTGTATTCATTGCCTCACAAAACTCCTCCACCATTACTGCTGGCTGCGGTCAGCCACTCTCGATTTCAAAACACACACACACCGTGTTCTGGACAGCAGTATCTTCTCATGACACCTCTAGACTCTCCCTGAAGTGGGATGTCACTCACTGGGCTAGAAGACTGTGAAAAGAAAGAAAAAAATCACAGTAGTTAATGACGTTCCTATCTTGCAACATAATGCTGAACCTCACAGCTCTCATTCACCTTGTCTTGACTCCCACAAGACCTGCAGCGCGACCACTCAGACGCTGTATCCTTGAGCCGGGTGTCAAGGGTCACCCCAGCTTGCAGGCCATGGGCGGAAGGTAGCCCACAGGGCGTGCCTGAAAGCAGGCGCATCCTCTGCCAAGCGCGTCCGCTATGATGATGTCATTTGTCTGCATCGGCAATGATCCAGAAAGATCCTCTCAGTCGTTTTGCACTGTTCCGTTCTCTAATGAACTGGACAAAGGCGGAGAAAGGCGGATGTTGACAATCAAGCGTCTCCTTTGATCATATTTGAATTTATTTGAATACTCTGTTCCTATTTGACTCTATAGCTTTTATTTGAATGTCTCCTTGAAATTTTTCTTTGGTTAGTCAATGACCAGGTGAAGCTATTAGAGTCTGAGATACATATGTTCATATTATTTTATTATGTCCACATATTTTTTCTTAAATCTGTTTTTTCTTTCTTGGCCTGTCAGGCGACACATACAACCTGAGCTGGGTAGCTGCAGTTGTTATTCTAAATGGACGGATAAAGAGACCGTCAGTCTTTGACGAAGTGCATCTTAAAATATACAGACATACTGTAGTTTGTGTTGGTGGCATTAGTCACAATGAAGGAGGCTAATACCTCGTCACTGGAGTATCAATATCAGGGAAAAGTTATCATGCTGAAGAGATTCTTTACGTCCAGCAAGACAGAAATCACCATAGTCTCAGTGCAACGACTACTCTGAAATGATTGTATATGTGATGATACAAAGATCCTATCTTCTCTGTCGGTTGATTTTTCGTCTTGGATTGGGGCTTGCATCCAAAGCCCCATGGACTTTATGACAATCCACATACAGTGCCCTCAGGATGGGAGGTCCAAATGACTTAGGTCTTAAACTCTGAACTTGTCATGTTTATTAAGTGGACCCAGTGTTTCTACCTGGATGAGCATTCCTGCTGTATTTTGTAAATTTACGTTGCTTGTTTATTTCTTTAACAGGACAAGCAGGCATGTCCTTTGTTGCGTCTTTAATACTGACAACCATTCTGTTTATTGTCAGTGTCTGGGATGTTTTGCTCCCCGGACCAAACAAGGACATTTTAGCAGTTGGATGGAGCACAGTGCAATTTGGACACAGGTTAAAACTGGCAAAGTTTATATGAGAACAATGTGCCGTCCCTGGACTGGCACAGCAAGAACACAAAGACTTTGAAGAGTTTGTGAATGTTTCTTTTTTCTATCCAAACAGTTGAACAGTACCAAAAGCACAGGATGGATATATAAACAAATTCATTTCTCAAAAAAAAAAACCCTACGATTCTATTTATACATTCGTTCTGTCTTGAAGTACTTTGCATATCTAACACAATTTGGCGATTACTATAATTATTTTTAATACAGTATGTTTGCTCTTTTCTTTCTTTCTTTTATGTTGCATTGTGCAACTCCAGAACCTATCAGATCTTTGTTAATCTAATGAAAATGTGAAACACAAGATGGCGAAAACAGAGCAGTTTCAGCTCCGCATCATGAAGGACAGTCCGACAGAGGAGCGTAGCTTCGTAGCTTTACCTAGCTTTACCTAACTTTACCTAGCTTTATGAGGATGATCATGGCAGTGACCTACAGTATCTTGTATACTTATCTTTTGTCTTAATTCAGGCAAAGACTTGTATTTTAATTTGATCTTAAAATAAATCCCATGGGCCTTAGAATAGATCCTCAGCCCAGTATAGTATCATACAGCCAACCTGTATGTAGGTAGCCTCAACAAACTGGATCTTAATTAAAACTGAGTCAGGCCAGTTTATCAGAACTGACTGATTTTTTCCTTGCAGTGTACATAATGACTTTATTTGTTTGTTGTACCTTTTTGTCTTTTCTATTTTATTCAAAAATCCTTAATAAGGTAAATTATATTCATTTGAACAATATTATTGTTTTGTTTCTAATGGCAAGCTCCTTTGAACTGTGTTAATCATTATTTATTCAGCAAATTCACCACAGCATCCTCTAATGTACCGACATGTGATGTACTATTCGTTTGATCATCAAAATATTTACTTACATGCAGAATCGAAAACTTTTGTGTCCACAGGAGCTGACACGATAAAATTAAGTCAAAGCGATAAAACAATACAAAACTTGATAAAACAACAAAATTAGACTACTTATGGATTTACAAATGAATCCTCTACACTGTGGCTGTAATCACTTTATCGTCACTTTGGCACATTTACTTTTTATCTTTTGTGAAAATAGTCACAGCGGTTGCAAGATATTTTTTCAAAACCTGGAAATGGCAGACATACACTCATTTATGTTAAGTAAAACTCTGCTCTGCTCACTAATAACAGAAAACTTTAAAGTTTTTAAGGTTAAAATAAACATATTATTTAGTAGCTGAACTGTGATCAATGGTTATGTCATATTCCCATGGACATTTTTCATTAAGCAAAGTATAATGCATGAAACAGAGTTAAGTAATACAGTGTGCATACACCAAGCTACAAACAGAACTGAAAAAAAAAATACACGAAAGCTGTCAGTTACAGCACAGCAAAGTGATCTGCATCAGATTCGTGCTCTTCTTTTCCCACAAGGCGGGGCTTTGGTAGGTAGTTAGCTTATTAGCATTTTAGCTGTAAACATTCATTGGCTGTGACCGCCTCTAACCATCTGTGCCATTATCAGTAGTCATCTTAATGTGTCTGTCACATGATGGAGTCATCCGCGTGGATGATGGTTATCCGCAGTGTGCAAAGCACTCAGACCAGCAGCCATTTTGTTTCTTGTCACTGAGCCAGCTGTTTTGTTTTGTTTCTTCTTGTTTTCATCATTCAAAATGTTCAGTAACCGGCTAGGCATGTCTCCTACTTGATGTTCAGAAATATAGTGAAAACTGTTAACAGTCAAGAATCGCAGTCTCAGTGTCATGAGTGGTGTGTCCAGAAAAAGAAAAAATTGTCTTTTCTAAGAATAAAAAGGAATGGCTGGGAGGCAGAACAAATTTCTTCTGAGTGAATTTTCCATTTGTCGGTTTCTGAGATAGAAACACAGTTAACATCATTAAGTGTATTGCTTTGAATAAGAAGACCAGAAATCGGTAGAAAACTTAGACTTGTGTGTGTTGCTAATTGAGGGTTATAAATCCATGTACCAAACAAACACTTCTGTTTAGTGGAAGAAAAATCCCAGCTCCTTAACTAACTTCTCTTGTTTTAACAAAGCGCAAGGCATTTTCATCTGGACTGCTCTCTAGTTCTCCTAATTACAGTGTGCCTTTCCTGTGCTTAAGAGCACGACAGAGAGTCAGCAAGCAGGAGTTAAGCGTATGTTTGCGGGTGTCGTCCCATCACATGACTTTCCTCGCCATAACAGCATAGATGTGATAATTGACAGATAAAGGCTGTTTCTTTTTTTGATCTTAATAACAAAGTATGGGCTGTATTCTATTTGTACTTTTTTAACAAAAGGCAGTAAACACCAACTAGTTATACAATATTTAAAGTCACAATTGTAAGATTTTCATGAAATTAAGCCTCATTTTGTACCTGTGGACAGCATATTTTCTGCAGTAGCCAATCAATGTATTTACATTGAGTAATCACTTCTCTTATCATAGTTTTCTTAGTATTATGAGTTGTAACCCTGCCCTGGATTCAGATTGCCTGAACTTGAAGGATTCACAGGAAAAAATTGTAAAAGAAAAAACATTTCTTTTTATTTTACTTCAAAATAAATTCGTCTTTTACTTCATTCACATAATTCTTTTTTTTGCTCTCTGTGAATTGCATGTTTGACAGATCCTGATGCATTTTGGACTTCAGTTGTGTATGTGCCCTTTTGTTGCCTCGTGTCAAACCCAGAAGCCCTTCTCATTCCTCCATGTCTCTGTCCTGCACGGCGCTGTCTGAGAAAAGCCCACATAAATACATGCACAAGCACATATACATCGTGAACAAATGCACACTCGCAACACACACACTTTTAACACTCACACACACACACACACACACACAAAACCCTCCCACCTCGCTCGGCTCACAGTTTGGCTCTCTAAAATAAAGATGACTATCCGACCACAACTGGATGGGGCTTTAAAAAGCATGAATGAGCCGCAGAGGACTTCATCTAGTCCCCGTCAAATCGCGGGTAAAAGCTGGGGCTTAATATGCAGAAGAGCATCCAGCAGCTGGTCAGTCAGCCTGTAAAGCACACACACGCTGGGATGAGTGCTGTGTGTGTGTGTGTGTTTAAGTTAGACTGACCAGCAGTAGACCTTTCTTCTGTGCATATTAAAGTCTCGCTTTCCTCGCACTGTTCGAGACCAATGTAAGAATCTCGAAACCGTGGTTCAAAGCGTCCGGACGTGATGGTCGTCGCTGACACAGAGGCAAACTGTCAGCTGGTGGGGGTGGCTGACGGTGGGAAAGTGTTGATGAGTGTGCGTTGTCTGCCGCTGTGCGCTGTAACTGTGCTGTGTTTGTGGGCTGCGACGGGAATAAGAAAACCGCGAATGAAGGGCTACGGACTGACGCGTGAACGACGAGGCCACACGGCTGGGAATCAGGCCATCGGGGTCTGTCAGGCTTGTGCTGATTCTGAGACAAAAAGGTGTGTGTTGGTAGCGCCGTTTGAGTGTGAAATAAAGAAATGTTTTCAACAATTTTTCTGTGGTCAATTCGGTGTTTTAATCTGGCGGGGCGGGGTTAACTGCCGCCTGATGAAACTGTGACCGAAGTGGTACTCGGTAGTACGTTGATTGTGCTGCGCAATGCGTCACGAACGGTGATGAACTAATTCATGAAATCTTAATGATGTGACTTTAAACCTGTTAACTGGTTGACGCTCGCTACTGCCTTTGTCGTTAAAGTGCTGACAGTGCGGCCCGTGCGTTACGGATCAAAGAACGGTAACTATCAATCGATTGTACGGTCATGTGTTATGGCGTGGTCGTGATGAGACGCCACTGGGCATGCGTTTGGCTGGCGGACTCTCGTGGTTCTTGACGGGAAAGGCACTGTGAACAGGGCGGGGCGGTCCAGATGAATGTTTGCTGGTAAAACGGGATTGAGTTGAGGGCGTGAGGATTGCAGCAGGGGGTGTTGTTCGTTTATCGACACGGCACACCAGATAACCTTCGCTGCTCAAAAGTGTTGCACGCTGTTGATGTTAACTCGTCTGGCGGCGGTGGTGCAACGCTGAAGATTTGTTCTGCCTCAACCATTCGCTTTGTCGAGACAATTTTTCTTTCTCTGGACGCGTCTTTCGACTCATGTTTACTGGACTGCCGTGTGAACTGATTTTCACTGATGTTCTGTTTGCAGCGAAGCTGATGATCGCTGGTGACTGATGGCGAAGAAACAAACAGGCAACTGACTGGGCATCGAGGCAAATGGCTGCTGGTTCCGGGGAGTGCTGAGCAACACCGTGGCTTCATCGTTGGATCACTGCTGAACGAACATTAGATGACTAATGTGGCGCGGTGTTGAGCGGTCACCAGCCAATGAATGTTGCAGCTGAAATGTCTGGCTCTCAAGCCGTCGCTGGTGAGGAGAAGGCGAGTCTGATGCAGACTGACGGTAACTGTGGTAACTGGTAACTGCAATATTTTTTTCGGTGTCTGTTGTGAGCAGTGTGCACACTGCTATGCTGCTCATGCGATATGCTGGCACCCCGTGAAAATCGTCGTGAAGATATGGGCATCAAACCGCGATGCAGTTCGGCCGCTGATCGGCATGTTTATTTTAACTGAAAACTTTGAAGTTTTCTGTTCATTGGTGGCGGTTTAGCCAACATCTTGCGGTAATGTCTGCCATTTCTGCGACTTTAAAAAACTCTTTTGTTTCGCTGTGATATTTTCAGGCAAAAGTAAATGTCGCCGTGTTAACCACAGTGTCAAGTCATTATGGCTCATAAATAATCGTTGCTGTTTTCATTTCCTTGTATTTTGCGTTTAACGATCAGTTTATAAATCAATCGGCTCGGCGGACGACAAAGTTTTCTGGTTCGTGTGAATGTTTTGATGATCGGCGAATATTACATCGCATCGACGATGGAAGGATGTGGTGAACGGACTCAAAATAATGGCGAGGATAACTGCGGTTCGAACGCCGTGAAACAAGGCAATGTCGTGAATGTTTGCGCTGATGAGGATTTTTGGACGCAAATGGTAGAAAGGCGAACGGATATTAAACAAAGGCAAAGTCGTTATGTACGCTGTGCAGAAAAATCGGTCGGTCTGATGAGCGGACTTGACCGGTTCAATTGGATCCGGTTCTTGACTACGCAGTCGACATACTCGGGCGCTGGGCTGATGCTGGCGTGGGATTGTTGGATCAGGCTCAAAGGTAGTCTTTTGCCTGATTAAAGACAGACGCAAATGTCGGGTCGCGTCGTGATCGTCCTCGCTGGTGTGGGTAAGCTGGGTAAAAGCTTCGATGAAAACTGCGGTTCTCTGGCCGGGACTGTCGCGCGATCTTGACGGCTGCTCTCTTTTCTCTCAGCCATCTTCGTCATTTTCACATTTCGTTAGTTAACTGGTCTGACAATTCCTGATTGCATGCACGTGGCATGAAGAGAGAACAGCATACTGATGAGGCAAGTCTGCTGGGTCAGAAATGTGTTGGTGAGCACTTCGGACGGAATCCTGAATGTGTAGATAAGTAGATTAATTTTTTGATTTGTTTATGTCCATCGCAACAACTGTGCTGTTCAGCTTCGTTGGATAAGAAGAACGTTCTGAACTCTTCAAAGTCTTTGAGGATATTTTAAGCCATGCCGATCGGGGAATATTTCGCCAGGCACGGTTGATAACAACCTGACGTCACGCTGACTCCATCTGGCTTTGCTGAAATCGCGTTTGTCGGCGAACGCGACGGCTGGAGACGGTGCTGTTTGTCACTGTTACTGAAAATAGATGTGGCGTTACAATCAGCGGGAATGCTCGTCGCAGGTAGAGGCGCGCTGGTCATAATGATCAGGATTCAGGTTAGACCGTCGTTGGACCCACTCCTGTCCTGATGGTGCGCTTTAATGTGATGTGGTGTCGTAAAATCGTAAGGTTTGAATCTCAGGCGTGAAAAATCGGCCTCCTGACTTGGAAAGGTATGATCTGCGTTGTCATTTCTGGTGGTCAATACACTGGTACATCGTAGTGTTCTGTCTTTGTGTGAAGATCTTTCGGCGCGCGATGTTTTGCTCCCGATACTCCGGTGGCGGTAGCTCATTGACTAATGCCGCAATACAAACACGGTAATGTCTGGATGCGCCGTCGAACGCTATCTTTATGCGTCAGGAATAAATGCAACTGCAGTCTGAAACTGCTGCTGTGTGCTTCGCCTGACAGGCTTTCAGAAAGAAACGAATTTGAAAATGTGGACATACAAACAATGAGCTGTATGTCTCGAACTTCGTGCTGCTTCATGGATTACTGGTTCTTAAACAAAAAATAAAATTCTCGTGTGACTGTCTGAAATGGTAGCAAGTCAGCGAATAATGTTCAAATGGTCAAAATAGTCAGGAAGCGTTTGTCGACATCCGTCTTCTCCGATCTTTATCGATTCACATTGAAAACGACGATGCTAAAGCGATCGAAGAATCTTCGATGGATCGTGTCGAATGCGAATTGACATCATCATAGCGGGGCGTTTAAAATGCGAAGATCGTCTTTCGCTCACAGGCTTGCGTCTGGCGACTCGCTCGCTAGGCGGTTTAACTCGACGGTGACGCCGACTGGGCTGGCGGTCTGGTGGCGGTGACCAACAGAGATGGCTGTTCATCTTCGTTGGCGGCTGCCCAGGTGAGGCGGATGGCTAATCTGCCTCCGGGTGTTCTTTTCGGCTGTCTCGGTTCAGTGGTGTTTGTCCACTTCGAGGTGTGTGGTGGTGTCCGGGTGGCGGCCCGGTGTGAGGCTCGGTGGTCGAACTGCGGCCAATGGCATGCAGGTGGAAGAAATTTTTGAACCGATGGTTGTTCGAGGTCGGATTCCGCTGATGGGGCTCCCGTCGCCAGCTCGGAGGAAGTGTGTGTGTGTGTGTGTCCGACGGTTGGCGGCTGGTCAGAAAATCTTTCGAAGTCACCAATGTCGGGCCTCGGCTGTTCTTAATAAATGAGAGGAATGAATTTTATCATAAGTTCAGTGCGGAGACGTTGCTAAATAGGGCATAAACTGCTGTTGTCGTACCTGTCCGGACATGAGGACTCATCGACGGCGGTAGATGGCGTGACATTCTCGTCGGTGGGCTCGGCAGATGTCGCCTGGGACTGGTCCGTTGGCGGTGCGGGCGGGAGGGGCAGGAGGAGAAGATTGATGACTCGGTGGGTGTTGGTCTTTTCATCCTGAATGGTTCAGCTTCGGGGAAGTGCCTCGCTGCATTAATAAAAGCGCTGCTGGTGTTTGATCCGCCGGTGCTTCAACGTTTGGTCTGAATCAACGCGACGTGATAAACCACGTCTAAACATCCATGTTGACAGACTCGGAAAAGTAAACTCAAATTCGAGTCTCGGGGCCTCTGCAGTCGTTTACAGTGAAGTCAAAATCCGTCCGGTGTTCAAATGTGACCGGAGTCTATGAGCATGTGTGCGGCGTGCATCGCTCGCCTGTTGCGAACTAATCGTGCTTCGATGCGTGACTGCAATATTTTAATTAATCAATTGGGATAACGACCAATGCAATCAGGAGAGATAAGTCGTCATTCTGAAGAAGTCGGTGGAGCCGGAAGCGAGCTGTGTGTTGATGATGGCGCGGCTGATCTGTGGGGCGAGAGGATGGGGAGACGAGATGTGAGAGGAGGTGACGAAGATCGGGACGATGAGGGAGGACACAGGAGAGGATGGCGTGAGAAATAAAGGACTAAAGCTGGTACAGGAGAATGAAATGGACGTGAGGTCTCTGGCCGGCTCGTGAAGCAGAGGGGAGATCTGGCTAAGTGACGACGATGTTCAGTGTTCACATCAATCCTGGGCTAACGATGTCTGTTCAGATGATTTTCGCTGTCCTGGTGGTCAGGATGAAGATGTTTGTTGTTCAGATGGTTTCAAGCACACTGGTGGGCTATATCGGCAAAATGACCGACTCCTCTCGTGTCGGGTGTTGGCCAGTGTGTGTGGCTGAACTGCGGGTGGATGCATCAAATGAGCAGGCCAAAACAGGCGCAATAACCTGTCGATGTGTTCCTGACGCCAGCATTTTAACGTTGATTGACGCGTCACCGACGGCGATGACCTGTTGCGTTATCTCACTTTTCAGGCGCTCAGGTATTAAAGGCAACTGTGAATAATGAAATGAGAATAAAATGATGAAATGGTGCGTTACAGACTGGGGACCCTCAATTTTCACAGTGCCGAGCGATGATTGATGCTCGAGAATATGTGTGGTGGAAGTCGCCTGCCCTGGGCGGGATGACTCTCTGCAGCGGTGTTTGGCGGTTCTCTGAAACTCTGGTCCCAAGATGGACTGGGACAGTGGCTCACCTGGGACACAATAGTGATTGGGATTGGTGTATGCATATCTGGAGGCACACAGGCATGAGCGGGCGGCACGCCGTAGCAGCAAGCGCCGGTAGCCTCGGCGGATGCGGATGGCACGGTCATGTCACTCGGGGAGTCGCGCCGCCGACCCGGCCCGGTGGGCATGACGGCGAAGACGGTTTTGGTTGCGCAGGCGCAGACCAGGCAGCCGATGACGGTCGTTTATCCATATGGATGAATAAGATTCCGCTTCGGTGCTGGTAGTGGTCACGATACGCCATCGGCCACACATGTATGCACCGTAGTTCGTGATGATTTTGACTTTCTTTGCCATCGATTCTGTCCGCGGTGTTCATCGTTATGAAACAACATAATTCTCAAATCGATCCGCAGGCAAATGCTCATTATGCTCGAAGTTGATTTCTTTTGATCAGCTGTTAAGCATCTTCCTCATGAGCTCAATGAGGAGAAAGAAAGGAGACGTCACCTGGTATTTGTGTTGGCAAGCAATGATCACGGTTCTTCCAGGTGGTGTGGTTACTCGATGAAACAGGTTTAACTGGTTCTGTTGTGCTCTGCGTTTAAATAAACGACGTAAAGTAGTATTTCTGACAATGGTGAATGAAAATCGGGTTCATGGGCATCGTCGATCGGACACCGCCTGCGTCAAACGAGACAATGATGTATGACGACTGAATAGCTCATAAACGCTCGTTCGCCATACTCTACGAGCCGTGAATATGACCGATGGTATGATTGACTGACGCTGGCTGCGGCTGCTGTAACCTCGGTGATGTGATGTTCGGGCAGCGCATCAGCTCGGCATTGCCAGCACCATCGAGAAACTTCGTGAACGTGAGCATCACCCGGCTGCGAGGAGGACGGGGTAACGTATGCGTCGGTGAATATGTGCATTCATTCATCCTGTATTTCGTAGCTTCTGCATTGAATGTCGTGTTTTCGGCTGGTGACCGTGTTTGAAGAGTGAGCTGGAAAGTGATCAATATAATGAGGTGGAGTCATTCTGATTAACATCAAACAGAACTGAACATGATTATGGAACAGGTGCCTGGCAGGTGAGCTGGTCGTGCATGATTGGGTGATGGCTGTGAACCGTGTGCAATGTGGTTGTTCTGGATAACTGCAAACGTTGCTTCGTGTAAACCCTCCATTGGTGAAGGTGTCGAGGCCTTGTTCGTTGTGATCACTCTGATGACAGCCAACGCTGGAAGGTGAGGCGGCTCCCGGAGTGGTGCGGCTGTTTAGTGAGCAGGCACTGCTGGGAAAAAAGCGAGCAGGGCTCTGCGATCGAAAGCGCCGAGACTCGTCAAAATCACCTGGCTTGGGTGGCCTGGCTGCTGATTTCTGTTTCTGTGGTGACCTGCTCGCTGTCTGAACTGTGTTTCCCATGCTGTATGCTCTCCGGGGTGAACCACTCGCTGTCTTTCTCCTCACTCCTCCCGCGCCGAACGGGCGCGGCTCATGCTGCGTTGTTCTCTCTCTTCTCATTTCTCTCTCAGCGGCAGTTCAAAAACGACGTACGTCTGGTCCTGGGGCTCGTCCCTCGCGGCTGACCGGCCATCTGAAGATCCGTTGAACTGATGCGGCGGCTAATTCTGTCTTGCCCCATGCTCTGCTCTTCTCTCTTGATGCCTCTCCTGCCTCCATGATCGTCGTTTGATCGTGTGCCTGTGCACGTGAGCTGGTGCTTATGCGGGCATCTTGGCATCGCTGCTCGCTGAGGCTGGATGATGAGTGAAGTGTGTACCGGTGATGAAACTTTGACGGCAATTCTGACGCCTTAGTAATCTCACGCTACACACGCATATCGCGACGCCAATCTCCAGCGCGTATTTCGATTATGCTGGTCCGGCTCGCAACCACAATATTTCTGTCATAACTGCCAAATCCCGAGACACCGTCATCGGCGCGGCGCCGCTGTTCCGTCGACTTACCGGTCTGGGCTGCTGTCGTGTGTTCAGAACCAGTGCACGGCGGCTGGGCTGAATAGCAATTCCGTAAACGTATTCGTGCGTAAATTTCTGTAGTGTTGTAATTTGTTTGCACCGATTAATCCCGCAGATATTGACGCGTTACTGAAACTTCAAACATTAGTGTGCGTTTCTGAAATCGCTGCTGTCATCATTATAAAATCTTGGACTAATCTGCTGATTTCGTCCGAGACATCGCAATTAGATAGTTGGTGACGATGAAATGAGGTTGTTCCCGTGACGTGTGACGAGTGCATTGATTGATATGCGCCGGACATCTGCAACTATGGTGCGGTATGCCGAGGCTCCTCTCCTCCGCAGGCTGGGTATGGAAGGTTCTGATGTGCGCAATACGTGCAGTGCTACGGTGTGGTTAACTGAGGAAGTTTGTGAAAACGCCGGCCCCTGGGCGGATGAAAATGCCGAGCCAGGCGGCCACCTCGAGAAAGGACCAGTTGTCTGTAATTAACGTCGGGCTCGTGGGCTGCGCGCGGTGTTCCGGTACCTGTTATCCATGGTTTTGCCGTGGTTGTCGTGGCATCTTTCGCTGACGGTATTCACCCAGCGGTCTTCGTGCGGCGCAATATGGGCTCATGCGTTTGTCATCTGTGACCGGCGTGCGGTGAAGCGCTCGTTGATGCGAGCGAGACAAACCTGTCGTCGGGAAAATAACGGATAAATAAAGGGGTCGTTTGGGTGTCTCGGGCCTGTTCGTGTTTCTTTGGTTAGTTTCAGTACTACTTTGCTATATGCAAAACCGATGTCTTTGTATTAATAAATTATTAGTTTTACACTGATACCATCGTTCGGAAATCTGAATCGGGTATCGAACCAACGGATAACGAACAGATCACTGGGCTTTGGTTTGACTGCCAATGAAGGATTATGACCTCCAGGCGAATGAAGCAATACGGGAGGAAAATGACACTGTTTAATCTTAACAAACGCTGTCATTGATGGAAAACTATTTTTCCTACTCATCAATGTGTTCTGTTTCTCTTGACCTGTTGTATTCTGTTGATGTGAAGTCTTCTAAATCACGCTGTGCTTTTGCGAAGACAGCATGAATAACGGCAAAAATGACGACTGATTCACAGGCGACGATGAATGGCTGATTTTGAGTGGGGAGAAGACATCTATGCATTTGATTTTGATAAAGGCAATAAGGCAAGTAACTGGCTACAAAACGCGTTCTGTGAAACGGCGTATTGAGCACCGGCAACATCAACAAGCGGCTCTTTCGTGGTGTATCGCGGCATCGGTGCGATGAAGTTGCTGTTTCGGCTGTGAACCGGCAACTGGCAACGAACTGCTGGCTGGCTGTGTATGGCTGTCTTAACTCTCCTGAAGCAAAAAGCCAGTGTAATATCTCGGCGGTGAATCATCTATCTCAAGTTTAATTTGATTCCCACCTCATTGATGTTGGCTGGTCTTTGGCTCTGAAGCGTTCACCAATGTGAAACAATGTTCCAGCCACGGCTGGCAATGCGAGTTCGCCAGCAAGCGCGGTATGCGCAGAGCCTTGTGTCGTGGGGTGTTGAGGCTGTTATGAAGAAACGTGAGCAAAAAGCCAGGTGAGCGTTAATCTTTACGCGAATGCGGCCGGGCTCGGCATCTCCCGGAGGTTATCTGTCATCATTACGTTGAGCAACTTCACTGCGTAATGCGCCACCTGGATGGAGGGGAGGAGGAAAAAATCTCTGATGTCGGTTAATGATCGGTAATTGACTGTGACGATGACGGGCGGTCGAAATGTTCACCGGTAACGCGACTGACGCAAGCAACCATTGCGGCAATTGAGGCTGTTGCATCTCTGTGAGCAACACCGAAGTGAACCACAAATGAGCGGTGACGTGTTCAACACCTGTCCCTCCATTTGATACAATTGAAATATTTCGTCACTCTAATTACAACAAACTACGCCGTTGTTCCAAGCTTTGAGCTACAGCTATACTGAAAAATATTCAGTTGACGACGTTGTGAATATCGGTAAAGGCAGATGCATGCTGGCAATGAAATTGATCCCGCTGTAAGGCAATGTGTTCTGTAAATGTAGTGCTGCGTGTTGATGCGGACGCTGTCGTTACGTGGGTGCCTGACCATCTGTTAGCGCGTGGGAGGATTTTGGCTGGTGGATGACGTCGTCGATGCGGGCGAGGTGATAAGCTCCGGTTGACCTCACGCTGCGGGCGGAGTGAACAGACCTGGTCTTCGAGAAGATCTGGAATTCCTGCTCGCCAATCACCGGCGACGTTCTTCGTTCTCTGACCCTTCGCCGTCGATCAATGATTGCGCTCGCGGCGGCAGCGTGTTTCCTTTGTGTGTGTGCGTATGTGGGTATTGGTGTGAGGACGTTTGAAAGAGAAAGATATGATGTTTGTCATGGCGTCTGTCTCATTCTTCTCGGTGGGCGAGATGTTCACAGGGCAAGCAAGCCATGAGGCCTCGGCTCTGCCAGCCCATGCACACCTGTCTGCTGTGGTCTGCAACCGCCACCTCACCGCTCCCCACCACTATAGTCTGCTGTTGCTCAGAGTCTGTCCTCTTTTTCTCTTTCATGTTTTCAAGTACTGACTGAATTGAGCCTTCTTCAATTTCTGTGTGGTACTTCGACGCCTGTATGACATCAAAACTCCCGTAATTAACATTACTCTACGGACAATGAACTCAGAAAATTTACCTGGAAGGTGACCCTGGCTGCATCACATCAACGGCAAGCGTTATGCGTCCCATCGAGGTATGAGAAAACGTAGTGTTATCGTGTGTATCAT
>BRZM01002591.1:0-25999 GCA_033238685.1 Lates japonicus | reverse complement strand
TGTGTGTGTAATCCCACATTACCAGTTCATTGACCTTAGCTAACACCTCACTGTCCCGGTACAAACCATCTTCTGTTCCTCGTCCAAATCCACTGACCCATAAACCCAAACACAACAACACGCCACACTCCTGTCCGCTACTTTCCCGGGATGAAACTCCAAGAAGGTGCTGATCCAACATGACAGTGTTTCCCCCAGGTGAATGACCATGTCACACCACGTCCGCATCATAGTTATACCTTTGGTGGGGGTGGGGGGGGTGGGGGGGGGGGGGGGGGGGTGTCGTCATCATCCCTAATAACAGGATGGGGAGTGGGGCAGGAAAGAGTACTGACTCAGAGACATTATGCACACATGTGTTTACGTAGTCATGCATAAACACAGATTTTAGGTTGACCTGTTTACTCTCTTATGTTACTTATTTATCCCACATAGCAGGGACATTTTTTTCTGACTTGTAATTGTGCTAACATAAAAAAATGATTTATTCCGTTACATTACATTGTAGAATAATCCACGACCCGTCAACTACCAGTTTCAGCAAAACCTGGATTACTACAAAACGAGAGGAGCCGACCTCATGAACAAGACACGGTAAAATACACACACAGCTCCCTAACACACACCAACACTACGAATCAAAAGTCAGTGTCTGCTTTTGTATTGTCGAGTTTTATCTAAAGAATTTGGGTGCAGTTTCAAGTTGGGGTTATCTTACAGCAGTTTTAACAGTCATCAGTTTTTACACTGGGGGGGAAAAAAGAACTAAATGTTCTTTTAAAGCCACTCCTGCAGCATAGTCAGCTTCTCCACTATCCACCCATATGTTCCAAAGTGATATCTTTTTGGCAAAATATAGCTACTGCTTCCTTCCTCGTGCAGTGTTGGATTTGCACTAACTAGCCTTCAGCTTGTTTGCCAGTCTGAATTCCTTTTGTAGTTTCCCAGGCTTGTCACTCCAACAGCTGATTAGTCAATACATTACCGTACTCAAGGCAGATAGTCTTTTTTTTTCCAGCCATTTCTGCATGAAAACTGACTTATAGAGGCTTGAAACTCGCTTTAGATGAGCATTAATAATAAAAGATATCCAAGTTATGTCAACGTTGCAGAGCACAAACCACAGCAAAGAAATAATCCATTTTACTTTTTTTTTCCCCAGTTCCAGTTCCAGTACAAAAACAGCTCCCCTCAACATCAACAAGGTCTCCAGCAGCCTGCTGAGCTTCGGCAGGAAGCTCATCGCTCCAGCCATTTCGGGCGGGTCCAGCGGCATCTCGCCAATAAACAGCGAGGTACACTCCTCCTCCTCCTCCTCCTCTTCCACTTCCCCCGCTTCGGCCCCCACGCCCGCCCTGCCTCACCCGCTGGCTGAGCCCCCGTCAGGACACGCCCCGGCGCAGACCCAGAGCCACACCCAGAATCAGCACTATCGCCTGCTCAAGTCCGAGAGCATGCCTGTCCACCTCAGCAAAGGTGAGTGACGGGACATGCACGCAAAGGAAATTTTTGTTTGTTTCAGGATGGTTTCCTACTCCCCGGCAACCCCTTTTTTTTTTTTGTCGTTGTTGTTGTTGTTGTTGTTGGCAGTTGTGTAGCAGGTGAATTTGCTGCATGTTCACATTAACACCAGTGCAGATTGTCAGAATATCTGGTTAAAAAAAGACATTGGTTTGTATGGTTGTGGCAGCATCAGCTTTGACTCTCCTATCTGTTAGATGTAGTTTCAGGTGGAGTGTCTCAGGTCTCTCTCCCAGCCCAGACTCACACTGACACACAAGGTAACTGCTGCCATGGCAACCGCTTGTGTGATTTTCCCCCTCCGCTCCCACCGCCATTCATCTGTGCTTGTTTCGCTGCCGCAGCATGTTTGCACATATCACAGTAGATGGACACTGAATGTAATAGTGAAGTGTGACCAGTAGAGGGAGATCATAGCTTGCCTCATCAGCGGAAATTAAACCGATTGCATGGACATCATGAATGTGTTGTGATGTCTGCTGTCAGCACTGCTTTGAGTGTGTGCCCAAGAGCTTGTATGTGCTTTGTTTTGATATCACAGTGGCTGTAAAGAGTGCTGTTGTTGTCTGTCATGTGTTTGCAGGTTTGCATGTGTACTTTGCATTTACAAAGAATTTCAATGCCAGTAATTTCTTCTTGTGCTTCTTCTATGGAAGTCTAGAATAATTATGGACTTACAGTTTTTAATTATAATCAATTAATATGTTAATACATGGAAAATTGGTTACATTTAGCATTTAAATGATGGATTAATGAGCAGCATTCACGGAGCAGCAGTGGGGGCTCTGGTTGGTCTGAGGGCAACACATGACTCCTGCCAACATAAACAGCTGGCCAATCAGAGCTCCCGCTGCTACTCTGTGGGTTGAACTCTATTTAATTATTAGGTGGCAGGCTGCCTACACGTCTTTATATTAGTTAAATGGAAACTGTAGAAGTTAAAGCAGAAAACAAAAGTGTTGTGAAAAGGGAATAGGCAGAATGGAAAAACAAAAAATAAATGTGCTCTTCCATTTTAAAATTAATTCATCATTTAAAGACAGAATAAGGACACAGAATTATTAATTGGCAAATTTAATGATCTTTATTTATTTTTACTTTGAGTGCATTAATGCATCATCTAAATGCAAATTTAATTAAACTTGCTTTTTTATATTTAACAATTTCTTGATTTTAATTAAGCACTGAAAAAGTCTATATATTATTCAAATGAAATCACTCCAGGCTCCGTGTACCCCTCTGCTCCTAATTTAGATATTAGATATTAAAAGAATTCTATCATAATATCTTCAGATACATAGACGTTTATACCACCGTGCCTCCTCTTTTAACCTTTGTAAGTAGGAGCATTATGGGACAAAAATAAAAACCCCTTACTAACTTTTTCCAAGTTTTCAACCACATCTTAAGGTTTCATCAGGGAAGGGCTGAACCTTGAACTGAAATGATTTTATCAGACATACTGATTGTTAACATTGATTCTTTGGCCCCCCCGTCCCTCTCTCAGGCCAAAGCTCCAGGACGGTCAGCTCTTCCCCCAGCATAGAGAGCCTCTCTGGTGGGCGGGGTCCGTCCACCGCCTCCCCACCCCTACCCCCGTCCAGAGGCAGTGACGTCAGCACTTCCTCTCCGCCCCTCTCTGCTACCAAGAAAGAGTCCTTCTTCAACATCACTCGCTCTCGCTCCCACAGCAAGACCATGGGCAAGAAGGAGACGGTGAGCTGTCCAACCTGCCTCCTGCTCCAGTAACCTGCGTCTTTGTGTCTCTCTTACTTTCTGTCTGTCAAATTGTCTCATCCTCTCTCAGCTTCAACCCTAATCTCTGGTCTGTGAGTTTCTTGTCCTTCTTTTTGCCCTTTGTTACTGAGATCCTTTTTGTTTCTCTCCACTTTATTGTCTACTTCTAATCTATTCTGTGCGCGTGTGTGTGTTTGTGTCGTCAACAGGAGGAGGACCTGGAGGCCCAGGTATCTTTCCTACAGGGCCAGATCAATGACCTGGAGGCCATGAGCAAATACTGTGCCAAGATGATGAACACACACATCTGTGAGTTCAGCTGTAGACGATCAAACCTCCATGATTATTTTCAGCATCTAAAATAGAAGCCAATTCAAAATATTTGAATCCTTTACATGCCTGTTTTTTAAAAGCACTTGGTAATATAGTGCGTATCGCGTATCGTTGTCTGGAAAAGGTCAGTTGAGGCAAATGCATAATTGTTTAGCTGATTGCATAACTCATGTGCTATATGTGCACAGGTAAAATCCAGGAAGTGATTCTCCAAGAACACCTGGAAAAAGAGGATGAAGTCCTGGTGTCACTGGCTGGACTCAAACAGGTGAGCCTCATCCATGTGCCTTAATGTTTACAGTGTGCTTTTGTTATCATGAACATATTTTTACAATCCTTGGTTGCTTTTTGATCCTGCCAGATCAAAGACATCCTGAAGGGGGCGCTGCGCTTCAACCAAAGCCAGTTGGAGGCTGAGGAGAACGAGGAGATCACCATCGCTGACGACCATTACACCTCCATGGCGGCCGCTGAGACCGCTCTGAGTGCCAACAGTCACCACGACGGCCACCAACAGCAAGGAAACAGCAGGCAGGGCCGGGACTCCGACCTGGACGGGAGCGTGAGCACGGACGAGAAAGAAGAGGAGGAGCAGGCGATGACCCCACCTGAGCAACAGGTTAATAGTCGATCAGTCCTCTTCTAGACTACCATAGTAAGAGCCCTGCACTCATTTGAGCTGTATTGGTGTTGACTACACTTCAGGCCAGATTAGTTTTCTGTTGTTTTGTTGTCTGACCTTTTGATTCAGTATTCAATACCTCTAAATCCAACCATTTTCATGCCAACAAATTGTACCCTGTGTTCAAAAAATGACCATTGTTTGTACCAGAATACAATTTTTTTGGAGGATTAGACCATGTGATACTAAATCTGTCCCATTAGAGATGGATCAAACCCAGAATGGTGCTTCATAATACAGCAGCTGATTAATGAAAATACTTAGTTACATGTTCCCTGCAGTTGCAGTTTTGTCACATTTGAATAGCTTTAGGGCCAAACAAGCAGCAGACAGTGTGCCTCTCTCCACGCACTCAGCTTTTACCCATGTCAATCTTGTGAGCAGGTGGCGTCTTCCCTCGGCTCAGAGGGTAAAAACTGGGACGACTACATCCTCGTGTCCCAGGATGGAGACCTGCAGGCTGCTGAGGGAGGAGGAGGAGGAGGAGGAAGGGCTGCAGTTGATCACACCCCTCCAATCCGGCGAGGGCGCGGCTTGGTGCGAATGGAGCCCGAGGGCGCGGCCGGGACCTTCCACGACCCGCTGATGGCCGGCACCACCTCGGGCTCCTCCAGCCCGGACGAGGGCTCCACCCACAGCAAGGACTCTGACTTCACCATCGTCAATCCGAACGACCTGTGAACAAGCGAATCACCCCTCTCCCTCTCCTCCTCCTCCTCCTCCTCCTCCTCCTCCTCCTCTTATACCTGTATCATATCCCGTTCTGAGGGTGTGATAAAAGAAAACTGACTTGGGGTCAGAGGGGGGAATCTGCAGTTTTTGGTGGAGCACCGCTGGAGCTGCTGTCAGCTAGAAAATTGCACATGTGGACTGTGACACTTTGAGTCACAATTACCTTATACTCTGTCTCTTTAACTGTCATCTGTGCCACTTCAGTCCTGTCTGAGCTGATGCTGTATTCTATCTCATCTGCCTAATGCCTGTCTCATTATGTTGTGTCCTGTCACTCATTTAATTGTAATGCTCTGCTCTCAGGACAGAGGGCGCCATCGAACTGCTTACCTTGTCACTACATGATTACTCTGAAAAGATGGACCTCAAACTGCTAAGTACTTTCAGGGAACGACTCTCTTGCCCTGAGCCTGCTGTACTGATTGAGAGGGTCATACTCTGTTTCTTCTGAATGTGGAGATCTGGCCATACCCCTGCCTGTGTTACATTTGTCTGTTTGTGTCCCTACAGAGGAAGCTCTCTGATACTCAAAAGGAAAGGATAACTTTCTCCTGTCAGTTGTTGAGGGCAGCTTTTCCCCCCCTCCTAAACCAGTGCCTCTGACCATTAATCTTCTCTCAACCAAACAAAACCTGACTCTGTGATCTTATTCTTTTTGTTAGTTTTTCTTTTTTTTTTTAAGACAATATTTTTAACCTTTAGACCTTTTAGTTTCCTGGATAAAAATGATTAAATTATATAGTAAGTCTGTTTTTTTTCCTTTTTGTTTTTAAATTTGATTCCAATGTGGACATTTTAACGTGGTAATTGACACTTCTCATTTCTCACATTACAACTGAGTTGTTCTCGTGTATTGTGGAAACCATGTAAAGCAGCACACACAAAGAATGTCCCTCTAGCTGCCCATTCAGCATAATTAACTCTAGACCAATAAAACTACATTGCTCTTGCTACACACTGAAGTTAACATGTTTGTGTGGGTAATGCCTTGCTTGCTTTTGTGTAAGGAAGTCCCGAAAATACTGAGGTTTAATGACCGTTGAGAAAACAATCTCAACACAAGGTCCATTTAGCAGCTTTGCCGGAGCTTTCACACATATTACATAAACTTCATCCTCAGATGGAGACTGCCCTGTTGTCATGGAGTTACAGATGTAGTGCAATATGTATGAGAAACAAGACTCGGCTGCAGCTCTGCGAGGTGGTACTTAACCACAGTGATGCTTTGAGTATAAGGCTAATATTAGCATGCTGATTTCCTTTATTGCTTACCGTGTTCACTGTCATAGTTTAACATGTTAGCTGCTAACATTTGCTAAGTAGTACTAAATCAAAAGGCTGTCAGGAGTGTCATAAGTTTTGCAGATGCTGGACAAATAACAAATTTGACCTGATAATGGTGCTAGAGTTCATCCCAAGGGGAACATAGATGTGGAGACATTTCACTCAAAACCACAAATTGATAAAATTGGGATCACCAGTGTCAGAAGGATTCATCTTCTGGGGAGCATGAATGTAATGAAATTTTCATGGCAATTTCTCCAATAGTTGTTGAGATATTTCAGTCTGGACTTCCGTGGTCAACCGACCAACAAACCAACCGAAATCGCAATCTTAGTCATGCCACTAGCATGGCTAAAAGTGGCAATGTGAACATCCACAATTTCATGATGACTTGGCAAACTGTCTGCTGATGGAAACCATGTGATACCATTGAAACCTCAAGAACAGCTGCAAAATGGATTTCATGGTGTTCTGTTTTCTCAGAGTTGAAGATATCAACTCCAGGATCAAGTGTGTCACAAAACATCTAAATAATTGTCAGGTCTGTTAGTTGAGATTGTGTCTTTAATCATCTGCCAATCCTAATGATCATTGAAGCTATAAATGGAAGCTTAGTGGAGGCTTTAATCCACTGCACATTACAGCACCACAGGTCTGTTCCCCGTGTACAGTAGATCAGCTGTTATCTCAGCTGCACAGATCTTATGTCATTTGCCAGCATGACTGAATGCCCATCAAAGTAAAGCTCTTGCAGCAACACAGTAACATCAGCATAAGTCATTTGAAAACTAGTTTATTTCCATCCCTACTGTTGCGGAAGCTAATCATGTACTACAACCTCCTACAGAGCTGAACATGTGGAGCCTCATCTACTGCACCTATAACATGTTTCTGGAATGTTTTTCATTTAGGATCAATAACTTATGTAAAATATGCTTTACAGCAAAAGGATAGAATTACATAATAAAATACTGTACAGTGTTTTGCACACAAATTAAGCACTCTCAACAAAACAGTATTTGTTCCCTAGAGGACATTTAAAGTTATGGCGTTTGATCATTATGGCGGGTAACGGTGGTTTAATTACCACAAAGGCTTCAGGAGAATACAAAAATATAGAATACTGTATGTAAGACAATATTTAGAGAGTGAAGTGGAGGATTTTGTGGCAATACAAAGGACCTCAAGGTGACTGGATGAAAAGCAGCGATCTGGGACCTACAAGTATTTAATGGAAAAAACTGGAGAGAGACATATATGGGCTGCACCAGTCCAAGAGATATATGATGTTAAAAGACCTTCCTTACTTGGTATTGCTAGATACTGTAGCAGCTTAATGAAGTTACAAGCTGCCAACATGTGGAGGTGGCAGCTTTTCAAAAGGTTTTTTAACATCTTTTCAGCTTAAGTTTGAGTCATCCCAGACTGTGCTAGAAAAAAATGACATATTTTTTCCTCCTTCATGACACACCTCAAACCTCAAAAACATTGCACATAAGTAGAGGATAATAAACATCTCGTGTATTTACAGTTGAATACAGTACAAACAGTGGAACCTTGGCTTCAAAATCGAACTACATTCAACTCCCCATTGTCATTTATCTTCCATCTCCCTGCAGCAGTCTACAGCTCTCGAGTGTTCAGCGACAGGTGGGTGGACAGCGGCTGCATTCTGAAGACTTCTACATTCATCAACTCTTCCGTTCTTTCTTTAAAAACAGGATACTTGTCATTGTACTCCTACAACATTATGAAAGTTTCCCACTGTGGCAGGCTAATGCGTTGAAACAAATTGATCACATGAGGAGTGTTCGTCACAGCAGCTACAACGGCAATTTTGGTCAGGCCCCCCTCTCGTTTGCTCGCTACGCCGAGGGTCCTCTAGGGCTGGTTGCGTGTCTGTCATCCTGGCCCCGTCGCGTTTGGGAGCGGACTCTCGTCACTCCTACGCTCTTCTTGGTGAGGTTGCCGGTCAAAGCGGCATCATGGACCTGCTTCATGTTCTCTTGGACTTCAGCCTTGGCGTGCTGCAGTAGGTCAGCCTGGCCCTGGATGTGAAAAGGGAGGTGAAATCAGGAGGGAAAGGAGAGAGGGCGAAAGGTAGCGTGGGGAGAGACGGGGACAGAGGGTAGATTTGGAGGGAGGGAGGTTGAAAGAGAACAAAAAAGATGAGCAACTAGCTTAAGGCCAAAACATGTTCTAATGGCCTATCTCTGAGGCTGTTTGGGTTTTTCGTGAGCATGAGTGTCTGCGCTGCTGACCTTAAGGATGGTGATGTTCCAGCTGAAACTCTCCAGCGCTCGACTGACCTTGCGACCTTTCAGCCCCTCCTTCGCTGCCAGGCTCTGCAGCTTTTCATGAAACTCCATTGCTGAGGACGAAAACACACACAAACACAGCAGATTAGAGGTCAGCGCTCTGTAGTCACGCCTTCAAAGATCATGACTTACAGGAATTCCTAGATATGACTACAAAATGCCATTTTAGCCGTACTGTAAGCAGCAGATATCACAGAGAGGGACAAAGAAACAAAGGAAGCACGATAACAAAACTCAAAGGAACAATTTAAAGTGGAAGGAAAAATCTGAGAGACGCATGAAGAATGATATAGAGAGAGAAAGAGAGACAGTGTCATCGAAGTCTGGCCGCCGGCTAGTTAGAGTGTGTGCAATGAGTTGTGTTGTGTGTCTGGCTTCTTCTGGCCGCCCCAGGCCACTGTCCCACTGTTACCATGGAAACCCGGAAGTGGGTTAACACGGGGCACACATCACTGTGAGCCATCATCGAGAGCCCAGACATTAAACATGCCAAGTTGTGGACCTCACACACACACACACACACACTGAGGAAAGAGTAAACAGATTGGATGCAAGTATAATTTACCAGTTCCTCACACATGATACCTCTGCCACTAAACGTCTACAAACATGGACGCACACCTGCACACACATACGTTGTCACTGCTCCACATTCACACACACCTACAGAAGTTGCCTGAATAATAACCTTTACCGTGAGGTTGCTAGGCAACTCAAAGCCTACGTGCCAATGTAGTGTGTGTGTGTGTCTATTTCACTGTGAAACGAAGCGAAGCCAATGGAGGGAACATTATTTCCAAGCCAACACTGGGACAGTGTGCATACACAGACAAACACACACAGAAACAGGGTCCTGACCCAGAGGCCAAAATAATCTTCAGGGCCAACCAATCAGGATATAGCAGGAAGTGAAGTCACCTTCACTTCCAGTCCTCTATCTGAACTGTGATGGGAAAGAGAAAACCAACAGATCTGACTCGCAGTCTGAAGTCAGTAAAAAAATAACCAGGCTACAAGAATGTCATGAAGTGTAAAATAATCTATACGTCCAAGATGTGAGTCTCACCATTATACAGGACAGGGCCCTGGAGGAAACGCAGCAGCTCAACTGATGCTCTTAAAGGGTCAGTTCACCCAAATTACATAAAAAAACAGCATTCTTCCAGAAGATATCTGGTAATAATTCACATAATTTTCTTACTCATAGAATCATTTACTGAGACCTTGCACTGTGTATGTGTGAAAGCAGTGGCATCCATGTTATGTTTTTCCACTCAGTTAGTCAGGTTTTTCATTACATCACTGACAGTTTTATTTTCCAACTAGAAAACGTCCCTTTCAGCAACTATGGCACAGCCTATCTTAAAGGGAACCTAACAAAATGTTTGAGTGTCACGTCTATTTAAAAAAAAAGAACATTGCATGGTATATATTGATCATACTCTGAAATATCAGTATTTCCCTCAAAATCCCAGTATTAATGGGGTTCTGTCTCTTAAACTTTAGTGGTCATTACACTATACAGATAGTATTAGCTTCAAGATGTCTGTCTCTAACGGGATTATGGTGCTCACTGCACTCAAACATTCAACAGCACCCCTGAATATGTGGACACTCAGGATGTGGCACTACTGGGTGTGGTTACAAGTACAACAGAGCAAACATCTGACCACATCCACCCACAATGCTGGATGTGGTCTTGGGTGTGTTTTTATAGCTTAAAAAAAAGCTATAAGCTTGTCAGATAAATCTAACACTATGTGCGTGGCTACATACCACCACCAGAGAGAAAAAAGTGTCTTTGTAATCTGGGAGAACCAGCCCCCTACCTCACCCAGCACACCATGATACAGAAGTGGATCCGCTCTCTCTTCTCCCTTGGTGTTCTTGTCTTCCTCACAGCATTGCCTCTAGCTATCCATCTCTGCCATTCATCTTCCCACGGCTTTCTTCCCCCTCTCCATTTCATCTCTCTGCTCTGATGTAACTTCCAGACATCCATCTCTGCCACCAGCCGTCCCCACGGCTCGCTCCAAGTGACCTGTTTACGCTTCCCTCGCTGCCCACCCCACTCCCTCCCACCCCCCTTTTTCCAAGACTGAGTGGTGGACCTCCGCCTTGGGATCACCTGATCGCCATCTTTATTCTGTACACACAGGAAGAGCTTTGTTTGTGAGATCAGGCCTCAGGCTCTGCAGCGACTCTTTATCAGATGAACGTTACTGGCACCAGGACAGCAGCACAGAGCTCAGGACTTTCAGATCTCACTCTGTTCACTAATAATACTACATGTGATCGCACATAAAATAAAAGACACTTGATAGCGTATGAGATGGTAATGCAGTGTCTCAGCAGCAGTTGCCCCGTGCTGCACCCTTTGCTACAAAACAGATGATTGTGTCACAGAGTATTTGATCATCGAGAGAAGCTGCGGCCCCTGAAAACCTAAAATAAAGTTCAGTGGAGGACGGGATGAGTTGTCTGGGAGCAGTCTGAAAATTTGTAAACAATATTCATCTCCGTCAAACACCCTCTCTTTCTGTGCAATGGCCCACAGCTGAACCATCATCTTCATCTCGCAATATCAATTCACGTCAGGTTCATCTTAATTTCTCCTTTATTTCCTATTTTTCTATTCACATTTCTCTCAAGGGTGGTGTTGAAACCCTGACGAGTTTGCACGCATCTCAACCCACGAAACTGTCACAACACACACAAATTCTTAAATATACGCCTCAAGAGTTCTTTTTAAAAAGTTCCCTTTCAAAATATATGACATCTGTGACTGCAACTTTTTAAAATCCAGCACCTAGAGAACCACATAAACAACATAAATGTGCGTATTTTTCATACCGAGCCACTGTTTAACACTTCCAAATGTCAATCATGCTGTCTCCTGGGTGACAGCTGAAGACTCAACATGTTGTGGGTGATGTGTGTGTGTGTGTGTGTGTGTGTGCGTCTGTGTGTGTGCTGATGTGTTTGTGTGGTTGTTTATTACCACAATGACGACAGTCTGGCTGACTAATGCCTGAGGACCCAGGGGGGCCAGGCTGAAGTAAACAAACCTCTGCCAAAGATCACGGAAACGATATCAACAGGTCAGACACAGTGCCCTTCGCTTAAGAGACTGCAGGGAGATCGACGACGGGAGCTGCGCCAGTTTAAACCCCCCTCCATCCAAAACATACCGATAAACCGGGCCAGTAAAAAGACTCATCTGACCTTGTGTAACGCTGTCGCTCAGGCAGATGTTTGCAGGAGATGGGACAGGGAAAAAAATACAGTGGGAAAGGAGAGGAGAGGAAAGGAAAGGAAAGGAAAGGAAAGGATATAGGCGAGGAGAGGAAAGGTAAGTAGAGGAACCAGGAGAGAAAAGGCAATGAAAAGGAGTTATGTTAATGACAAAAGAAACCACTGCAGTGTAGATAACAGCACTACTGAAGTGGCTGTGTGGGAGTCATCACGAGTGGACTAGGAGTATGGGCACAGCCTGGTTTCTACTCATTACACACACACCATAACACACGCTCTACATAGCAGCATCTCTTACACACGCTGACACAAGTACACCAACACACTCACTCACACACACACACGCCTACTCACCCGTTGTCTGTATGTGCAGGATCCTGTCGTAGATTCCATCAGAGAGCTCCATAACCACTTTGCTTGCCTGGACCATCTGCAGACAGGGGAACATCTATCAGCATGAAATGCACATAGTCGTGTGGCACCATAAACCCACAAATCATTTTACCACCTTGTTTTTTTTCTGTGCATAAATTCCACTGTTAAGCACATATACAGTTTGTTTTATTGTCTGCTGTAAAAAAAAAAAAAATCTGTAAACTACAAATTAAGACTGAGACCAGATCACATGGGAGGTGAACATTTACAATTAAATTAAACAATGCTGCAATGCTTTTATACATTGGCGGTCGTTAAAATTATGGAAATAGTCAATGGAGTTCACACTGTAGGCAGAATCACCATAAAATGCGCAATAGACCAAACATGTACACACATGATGCACATGTATGTGCACAGAGACTAATGTGACAGCTCTTTTAACGTAATGACCACAAAACACACACACACATACACACACACACACACACACACACACACACACACACACACACACACACACAGAGGAATGGTATGAGAGGCTTCTGCCTGATTAATTCTGCACCTCCTCTCACAAACCCTGCTGGGACATGACCCTGCTGTGGGGAAAAAAAAGCTGTTCAACAAATAAGGGATTAACTACAGTACACTACTTTGACCAGATCCAATTCAACAAGACAACACACACATACACACACTCTCTCTCACACTCACACATACACACTCATCCCCATTTCCTGTCTCTGTTGTTTGTCTCTCCCTCCAGGCATTAGAATTGAGGTGTGGAATCCATTTAGCCGAACGACATTCAAATCTATGCTAATGGTATTCAGCACCAGGGTGAGCTTTTTCAACTCTGATCCGCTCAGCTGGAAGCGGAAGTGACTAAACACACACACACACACACATACACAGGGACACGCGCATTTTTACGTACACACTAACGCACAAACACACGGTCACAGGTCTGTGCAGTTGCTAGCTGCATAGCGGTGACAAACAACCGTACTTAAATTAAAGTGTCATGGTTTATATGGCGAAACCTTGATCATAACTTAATAAGACTAGAAACAGATCCATTTATCTCCACTAAAACCAGTTTCTGCTTACAAACCTGAGCGTCTCTCTCATTCACAATGCACACACACTGGCACACATCACATATGCTCTCTGGACAGAATTGCTAAATTGGCAATTCATACTTACTGTCCATCATACTACCCTAGAGACTCCTGGAGAATATCTAATATGAAACATGAAGAAGTGCACTTTGAGCAAATATCAATTTAAAGAGTACTGCTTTTTGACATAGCAAGAGAGGCTACCACTCTACAACTGCAGGACCACAGCTGTTTGGAAACCCACTTATACTGGGCAGCCACAGTCCAGCAAAGCCCAGAGGGGAAAAAAAGAGGAGGAGGCAGGAATTGGGAGAGATGAATGAGTGAAAGATGGAATGAAGAGGAGGCTGTAAGACAGAGATAGAAGGGACATGTTGAAAATGAGATATGAGAAAGAGGACAGGCATTTAAAAAAACTGACATTGCATCCTTGCAGCCAAGCCTGTACCACCTAAACCCACTCAAATGCAGTGATTCATCCAGCTTTATCGACTGGCTGATGAGTTAACTAACAGTCCAATTGACCCCTCTCTTGCTCTCATTCTCTCTTTGTGTTTATTTCCATGGGGGAGTTTTCCTCCAGGGCTGGATTCATTTTTAGACATCATTACATAAATTAAGTCGGTTAAATAACTCTCTCCTTGGTCAATGAAAGTCCGCGGTTTGTTTGGGTGGAAAAACACAGTGGATTCAGGCCAAGGTGAGGATGTCGCTGATGTGTTTACAAGCCTTGTTACGGCCAGAACAAATGGGGACGTTGTCTGCTACATAACAATGAGAGCTCACTTGGTGTTTGAGAGCGTATCGGTTAAAAAGGAAGCTTTTGTCTGGGAGGGGGGTTTTCATTGTTAGGTCAAGTACACAGGAGATGGGAGGTGGCTGAGTTGTGATTTCTTTTGTTTTTGTTTGGTCTTTCCTTCCTTTTGATGAATTATGTACCGTGTATACTCTGTTATGCACGCAAAACAAGAAGCATATTTACTGTTTAATCTCTCCTCCTCACCATTTCATATGTGGAAACAACCCGACGAAGGACATCAGGCAGGGGCCCCTGGGGCTCTAGGGTGGGGTAGTGGTCCTGGAGGTCAAACAGCAGCAAAGGTGTCCCGTCTGGTCCAGACACTCTGGAGCTCAGAGCCAGCACGCACTGCATGAGGTTAGCCACAGCTGAAACCCCACACAGCTCCCTGAACACTGCGACGGAGTTCTATCAAAAAAAGAAGATGGACAAATTAAATCTGCAGATTTAAACATGAACACATCTTTCCACTTCTTTCTCTTTCTTATCTCCTGGCCCTGATAGAAAAACAGTGCAGACACACTGAATATCAAAACAAAATCATCAAAAAAATCGGTGAAACCTCTTCGCCGCTCTGTCTCCAGCTTGATTTGCTTTCACTCTCTCCCACACACACACTCTCACACACACAGGTAATCAAAAGCTACTCCTGCAACAGAGCTATTTGTCTTTTCTCTCAACTATTGATTTGCTCCCTTGCGGTTGTGTTGTAGTAGTAGTTTGGACTGAAAATGGAAGAAATCAAGAGATGTGGATGCCAACAGTCTCACCACACTGACAGAACATATAATTGCTGTTTTATTTCTGCAGGGTGACACAATTGGCCACAGAACAAATTACTGGCATCTTGAAGGTTAGGTGAGCTTTCAACAGTTGAAGAGAGTTGAGATATTCGTCACTAGTGCTATAGTCTTCTGTTTCCATCTCTCCAGTTGTATATGCAATCATCAATCCACTGATACATAATAATCACCAGAATTCAGATTCGCCATTCATTAATAATGAAAATGAATAAAGCAGTTATTTCAGAATTCATTCATCTTTTGACTATTTTTTCTGTGAATCCATCGATTTCTAATGTTTGTTTTTTTTTTAATGTAAAAACTATATATCAAATTACCTAGAATCCAATGTAACATTGTTAAAATGCTTGTTTTGTCAAATCAACAGTCCGAAAGCCAAAGACATAAAATATAACATAAATAAAAATAGAATGACATAAAACAGATACAAGCAGAAAATTATCATATTTAAGAAGCTGGAACCAAACCATGTTTGGCTTGTTTTGCATAAATGACATTATCAGGATAGCTGTTGGTTAACCTAAACATCAATTGTACCTTTTTTTGGAGTGGAATGGTATTACAATGGAATCATTTTTATTATCGATACAATGTCTTTCATTAAACATGGTCCCTACTATAACTAAATATTCTCTGCTATGATAAAGTGTCCATTGTATGATTATTCAGCCAAAGTCACGCTGTTGCCCTCTTCACTCTTGTGGGTACCTGCATGTTTTCCCTCAGGTCTGTGGCTTCTCTCAGCAGCGGGGCAGCCATCTTGAAAACCTCATCCACAGCCCGGACTCCCAAGTCCCTCAGAGCTGTGTAGTCCCTCCCCTTCCGTGCCTTCCGCACAGACAGGCCCCGTTTGTGAGGCTTTCCCCCTCCTCTACGATTGGTGAGGGCCACATGGACAAACAGCTTGGCATGGGGAAGTTCCTCTCCTGTCAGACACTGGAGCGGTACATGTCGGTAGCCAGGCTGAAGACACTCTAAGGAGATGGTATACTGACCTGTGGTGGCAGGAAAACCACATTAAATTTCAAGGCATTTCAAAGAAATATGAAAACCTGTGTGATAGCAGTACAAACTTTTCTCATTCTTATTATGTTGTGTGTGCTGACTCTGACCTATAAACTCATCCCCTATGAAGTCATCATCCAGCACCACAAAGCGAACCATGGCAAGCTCTGGCAAGTTGATCTGGAACTCAAAGCTCTCATCGAAGATAGGGTTATCCCCGTTCTGAGTCACTGTCCTGGTGCGGCGCTCTGTGCAGTCAGCTGGTATGCCGTGGATCTCCACATACACGTACGGGTCCACCACATCCCCTTTGGCCTCAGAACCTCTAGGCTTGGGCAAGTTCTGGCCACTTATCACCTGGAAGAAGCGCATCACCATATTGGCTGTTATCCATGCACTGTTCGCTTTTAGAACATAATCATGAATTTAGAGAAATATTTCAAGTTGTTACAACTTCTATCTTTTCAAAGCTTTGGCCATTATCTTAATCATTCATGATGACATTGTACACACCCAAATGATTGTTGGGTGTACTTGGTGACATCGCCACAGTGAGGTCCAACAGGATAAGAGCTATGATGATCAGACAGATTGTAAAGAAGCCACCAGTAAAGAAAGATGATCTACACAACTTACTTTGGAAGTAAAACTGCAAGTGAGCACAACTGTGATTTAATTTCACCTTTGTCTTCAATTCTAAATAAGACTGGGTAACATGGTGGCTTGTTTAAAACCTGTATGATTGTCAGGCTTCTTTTTAGTTCTAATGAAATAGAATCAACTTTCAGTAGAAATTGCCCCTAGATTTCTCAAGAGTCTAAACATTATCCTCCCCCACCTTCACATGCAGCAGCTGTGGAGACACGCCAGGCACAGTGTCTCTGGTATCGGCACTGAAATAAGACACCTCCTGCCGCATGATGGCTGGCCGTAGAACGTAACCACAGTTCCCATTCTGCCGGAACCAGGCTGTGTTCAGGTCCATCATTAGTCCCGCCGTCTGAAAATTCATCGACACAATTTGGCACCCGCACTTCCACAGGTCCTGAGGGTTCATGTTGCTCGAGTCAATACGCATGGGGCTGGGGTACACTCGTGACAGGAAATGCTTGTTATGATTGACAAAGTCGCCAGGGCTCTCGCCAGCGAGACGCACAGCCAGAGACTCATGAAAGGAGCACAGTTCCCAAGGTTTTTGGCTTGTGGACGATGTTGGAAAGTCAATGAATTGCACCGAGTGGCAAAGATTTACTAGGTTGGACAGCTCCTTCAAGAGCTGGAACCGTTTGGGAGGAAGATGAGGAGGATTAGACTGAGTGATGGCTGTGAAAGTGACACTTTTCTGCAACATGTCCTTCTCATTTCTTCCAGGCCCTGCCCCACCACTATTAGCTGCTTTTATCCTTTGACACATCTCTGCCCCTTCGTCCTCTTCACTTACCTCCCCGTCCTCCCCATCAGAACTTGGCCCCAACTTCTTACCCTTTAGGAGGATTCGATGCCTTAGGGCATGCGGCGAAGGTAAGTACGGATCACCTTCATCTGGGGGATTTGTGTATAACCTATCCCCTAGTATGCCCACAAGATGTTGCAGCATCACTTTCTGCTGTCGAAGTGAACAGTGGTTCTCAATACATATAATTAAGGGATACTCTGATGCCACGAATGCAAACCTTCCGATTGCTTCTAACACACAACGCAGGGCTAGTGGTGGGGAAAGGGTGTGACCTGTGCACACCACTGGCTCCTCATCAGGGCCGTCCCAAACATCCACCTCCACACATCGACAGCCCATCTTGAGGGCACGGATATAGCCGGAGATGTCAGAGGGGCCTCTAAACTGGTCCTCGATGAGGTAGGTGTTGTGGGAGGAGTTGATGTAGTAGTGGGACAGAGGCTGGGACATGTCCTGGCACACGGTGTCATGCTCCCTGTCAAAGAGGTGGCACTCTGCCGAGGTGAGGTAGCTGGTGAAGCCATCCAAGGACAGGTATCCCTGCTGCCGGCCTTCCAACGATGGCTCGTGGGACTGGATGAGCTTCAGGCTGGTCTCCTCACTCACCTAGAAGACACAGTGAGAGAGGAAGATTGACAGATGAAGGAGAAATTAGACACTGGGATTCCATTTGTCACTGTACACCTGACTTGTTTTCTGCTACTAGCACGTAGGATTAATTTGTGTTACCCACATGAGCCATGCCCTGTTCAGCCTCAAGGAATCGCATCAGGTCTTTGGTGTCCAGGAATTCCTTGTTGCTAGAGAACTGCACCAATAGAAAGTAGATCTCCGGACGCGTGCAAAAATCATGGAAGACTTCAATGAACTCCTGCTTGGTGACTCGCTCATTTCTTCCCGTTAGTCTTTTGGTTTCAATGTGATCTTTAACACCAGATCCATTATCTAGGGTAAGCCCACACATCCTCTCCCTAACTCTTTGAAGCTCTTTGAACCTGTGCTCCACTTTGCCGCTGCTCACCCCAGGGTTCACGGTCTGTATCAACTTAATGGCCGACTGCAAGCGAATCCCTTCCTCAACATCCTCCTGTCTGTCCGAATCAGCGGCAGAGGAAAACAACTGCTCCAGCCAGCCAAGACGAAGACTGTCCTGACTGCTGGCGAGCATGTCCAGGGCATGTTTCCCATACTGCATTAGATACCTGGAGGCAGATGAGAGAAGATGGACAAGGTCAATGCCATAAGACAGAATGTTTTGCTGCATGACAAACGTTTCCATTTTCATCTCAGGCATTTTGCTGACATTCATATAAAGCACAATAACTGCAAGCAGTGAATCAGTTTGAAGACAAATCATGTTTACTTGTATAGTCTTTCATAACAAAGAGGTCTATATAATGAAATCAGCCCAACAAGATCTCACTGTTCACCATCATACAATCAATACTTGAGAAAAAGCAAAGCAAAGACTAAGACTCAAGATATATTTTTGGACTGACATAAAAGGCAGAACCAGATAAGCTAGACTATCTTAGCCTACCTTGCACAGCCACACCTTTGTTTAACCACAAATTAAATCTTTTGTCATTCCTTCCTCACCTTGATGTCAATCAGAACATCAGATTGTACGTCCACAAAACACACAAGTCATCTCGTACAGCTAGTTATATTGCTACATCAATGTAACATAAGTTATATTGTTACATTGGTGTAACATAAGAAGAAGCTCAGAGTGTTATATGTGTTTGTGGTAGACAGACAAATTAGAGGTATACAGCACTTCTTTGTTGTGTCACACCTTAGTCCAGTCACCCAAATGTTAGCCACTTCAGCAGAGTTGGCCACCAGGTCCAGGTTTTCATATATCTGCCCATAGATGATGGGAGAACGCACAGTCCTCTGAAATCTGCTCATAAACTCCGCTAGTGCGGAAAGTTTCTGTGTTACGACCTGTCCGTACCTAGAATTTGAGAGCACAAGTAAATGCACAAATAAATAAATCCACGTCAGATACAATAAAAACAAGTAAACTGTTGTCTTCCATATGGTTCAAGGTTGTAAATATTTCCATAGCCTTATACTAAAAGAATCAGTGAGGTCAGTCATATTGCAATAACCTTGAGAGAGTTGATTTAGAAAGCTTTTCCTCTGGACACTGACCTCTCGAATGGAGGCGAGAGAGATCCGGGCTTTGTCTGACTCTTTCTTGGATGGCTCCCAGCACAGAGCCTGGAGGCCTGCGTCCAGCAGGTAGTAGCGCTGGTAGACACGCGAGTTGGGCCGGATTTTCTTCAGCTCACTCCCCTCAACCTGGAAGCAAGTCGTCACCCACTGACTGTCAGTGCACTTCACTTCAGAACAAGCTCTGCCCAATGTTTGACAAACTCAAAAGCCTGTGATCTGCCAGAAACCCTTGATGTATGCATTCCACATTAAATATTTCATGTTCAGGTATGTAAAGCTTATATTTTATGTAAAGGGCCGCACTGTGGCTGACCCACCATGGAGTGGATGCAGTCGGCAGCACTGCTGATCTTCTTCTCTGACAGACTGCTGCTGAAGGACACTGTCTTCTTCCTCTCCCGCCCCGCACGTGACCCATCCTGATGAGAAGGGAGAGACGGAAGGATGAAAGGACAAGACAGATGAAGAGAGGAGGAGGGCGGGTGTAATAAAAAGAAGCAAAATGAGTTGAAAGAGAGAGACAGACAGACAGTGATCCCGCTGATATGTATTCTTTACTTAAGCACAACAAACATTTTTTTCCCATCCAGAATGGATCTCAAAGGATTAAAAGGCATATCAGCTTATATAACCATACATAAACACAGATTATTTGGTCTACCACGTAGAGCCTCCTCCTCCCAATCTGTTATTGTTTTCCTGATACCATGCTAAAAGCCTTTGCTTGCCCTTGCCCTTCACCATTACACCATTAATCATACCTGCCTAGACAGAAGCAGCAGGCTGCAGCATTTTTATTCTGCCCCTCCACTACAACACTGGCAGACCCAATCAGTTTATCTGAGCTCACCATCATAGCTCATTCATCTGATTTATTGACTGATCGGATGTCACCCCCGTAGAGAACCTTATGCTAATAGATAAGAGTATATATGTGGGCGAAGTTATTCAATTATGGATATATTAGAGTCCAGATCAAATCAAATCAGAGACTTCATTAGAGCTAATCTAAAGCAGGATAACATAATTGTAGCTGATTCAATCCCAAACAGAGTGACTGAGGATGCAAACACCCACATACTCAACATGCTATTGTCTTACTTAAAAGCTGCATAAATCAACAAGAGGGGGAAAAAATCTAAGGCTGCCCATGATAATTATTTTTATCATTGATTATTGCGCAATGTATCTTTTCAGATAATTGATTGTTTAGTCTATGGAATGTCTAAAAATTGCCGTAACAATTACAAAAAGGGACATAAAGGGACATTTTCAAATCCCTCATTTTGTCCTACCACAAGTCCAACATTATATTATATATTATATTATTATTGTATATTATTATATATATTATATTAAATATTTAAATATTACAATAATCTATATGTTAAGTATTTTATTAACAGCTGTTTTTTAAGGATTTAATGGAGAATAATATCACAGTCTATGGAAAGATGGGGAATGATTAATAAATCAAAGCAAATTTGAGAAAAGTATGTTTTTCAGTGGAAGATCAAATCCAGTAGCCTGTTGCTTTGAGGTTGATGAAGCTCATATGTCTATCTCTCAACATTATAAAGATGTGAGCATTTAAAAAGTCCAGTTGATCCCCAGCAGGCTGATCAACATTTTCACATTTATAGTGAACGTCTATGACTACTGATCTGAGACTAATGAATCTCTACTCATCAGCATAACTCTGATTTCATTCAAATAAGAGTTCATATAATCCTCAAGAGCGCTTGGGTCTTTCATGAGAGAAGAGAGGAGGGAACCCTTTATATGAAAGAAATCTGGGGGATATGAAAGGCAAAGCCAGAGAAAAGAAAGCAGGAGAAAAAGAAAGACCTGAACTGTGTTTCATCTAAAGAATATGAATGAACACGTGAAAGAGAGGAGGCATAATTCACAGAGGATGAAAGGTCCCTCAGAGGGAAGGGACGGCATCTAACCATAACAAATCCTCATAGAATCACCTCATTAGGATGGAGAAGTGTTTCCAATGGTGACAAGTTGTTTTTTTTTTTTTTTTTTTGAGCTCGCATGGTGAGTTAGGGAGGCGGAGCTCTAAAAATACCCCTGGTGCCTTGGGGCATGAGAAGGGGAGAGTTGGGGGGTGGGGGGACAAAGGATGAGGAAGAGATAGTAAGTCTTTCCTTTAAGAGCCCCTCAGCCCATCCCTTCCAATCCAAGGAAGAGAAAGGTAAATGTAGAGCTCTAGAAAATTTGAAAAAAAGGATGCAGGGAAACCAGGAATCTATTAAGCAAAGAAAATACTGGCTTGTAATTGAGCTAATTGATTTTGTGTTCTCATTTAAAACCTGCCCCCACTGGAGTGCTTCAGTAGCACCTCTAAATTTAACCCTCAGATGCGACTCCACCCCACCAGCAGGGAGAAAATATGAAAATCAAATCAGGCTCTTCTCTCTTCATTGCTTTAAAAATATTTATTTTTCAAAGCAGCACTCAATCAGTTTGAAATGTTTTTTTAAAAAGCTCATTCTCCAGTGACCCTGAATAAGGCAGCTCACAAATATAAACGTGTCCACCTTCTGCGGCAGCACCAGTTGCTGTGCACATATTACCCAGTTAAGCAAGTCCACATAAATAATATTACCAGTATCAAACAGTCCTGTCATTCCTGATTAATATACAAGAAGAAAACATAGTGAAGCAATGGGAACCTTCTCTTAAACACTAATAAAGCTTGCAGGATGTGCGCCTGTCACAAGCTGTGTTTGAAGCTGGGGAAACGTCAGGATTCTCCATACAGCCTGTTCACCAGTTGGGATTGAATTATCTCAGTTGTGGAGGCTGCCATGTTCTTTCACCTCTGTTAGCCTACAACATAAATAACTGATAAAGACGGAGACACAACCAAACAACCCTTACATCACTGTGGACTCTGAATAAATAATCCTGACAAGATAAAACAGGAGGACACAAATTAATCTGCAAGTAGATGAGCACCTGAATAAAATGCAAAAGGTAAATGTATTGATTTTTCCATGTAAAAAAGGCACACAGTATCCAGACAGATTAGAGTAGCTGCGCACATACACACATCGCAAAAAACAAAACAAGCCCAGCTTCCATCCCTTAATAAAATTCAAATTCCATTAAATGTAATCTCTGTTAGAATGTACTGTACATCTCTGTCACAAAGGCCCTATTTTGTTTTTCTCACAGACAGTGAGATGAGTCTCCAAAACCGCTGCTGTGCTTCAAAACAGGAAGCAGCCTGTCAGCCCGTCACAGAGAGCTTCCTGTGTCTCCTCTGAGAGCAGAGTGAAGTGACAGCACAGAATACACAGAATACAGAATCTTGATACAGTGATACAGTATGTGTGGAGGTCACTGCTGGGAGAAAACTTTCACACCCCCACACACTTCTAACACATTATCTACAGGTTTGACACTTTCATGAGTTCAACAAACGATTCACATATACATCATAGAAACCATTCAAACCCTTTGTTATGAGTTAATTTCCAGTGGTAGCCATGTAGCAAATATTGTCTCAATTACTACAACCTGTTGAATATATTCAAGTTTTGGGTATATACATATATATATTCACCAACTGTTAAATATATATACACTTTTACACAATTATTATCTGCCAGTTTCCATCTGTGTGAAAGATGATGATTTTGTACTGATGTTCCTGACAGAACATCTCTACTGACTGAACAGATGGACAGATGTGAGGATGGATGGAATGGGGGAGACTGGGTGGCAGAACAGATTAGATACAGTTATCAGTGAAGGACACACAAGATGACAGAGACATTAGAGAAAGTTGAGACTTGAGAGTAAACAGATAAACAAAATAGCAAAAAAGAGAAAAAAGAAAAAGAGGAGCAAGAGGAAGGATGGAGAGAAATAAATAAAGAAGCTCTTTGGCAGATTACTGCTTATCGTCATGCAAGCTTCTGCACTTGGTATTTGCCTGTAGGCACCAGCATGGCCTTATGCCTTCATTAGCCAGCTTACACGCATGCATGGTATGATGTATGAGAACGTACGTTTATATGGATGCAACACGCCCATGTCACTAATTACAGCAACTCAGAGTCAGCACAATGATGATGTAGGTCATTAGTGGGCGTCAGCTTTGATGCTAATTAAGACAAATAGAAAATCAGAGAAAGAGAGATGGTTGTTAGGTGGGAGAGAATAAAGAATAGAGGGGTGAAAATCAGTAGGGAGGCTGAGCTGTCTTGCCTGTGGCCTTGTGTGTTTGATAGCAGATGATGGACGACTAATGGTATGGTTTATTCCAAAAGCTTCTCACCCTGGAGCGCAGCAGCACTCGAGGGTTGTTAGGAGTCGGAGAGAGAGATGATGTATGGAATGTGCAAAAAAGGCCTTAAAAAGTAAAGGACTCTACTGTCAAGACTGACCAATCATTTGGCATTGCCAGTAAAAATGTTTCACATTTGCTAATTCTAGTTTTTCAGATGCGATGGTTTGCTGCCTCTCTCTTTTTCATGTCACTGTATATGATATAAAATGTTACATCTTTGGGTTTTTGACAGCTGGTTGGATAGAACAAGGAATTTAAAGATGCCACCTTGGGTTCAGGAAGGCTTCTAAAATCTAAAAACTAACTGTCAGATTAACTGATTATGATACTACTGGTTATTTGCAGCCCTAATCAGGACATCTTCATGCATTATTACTAATGTGTCATGACCACACACTGAGCATCAGGCAGCAGTTGCAGATGTGTGTGACTGCTACAGAGGCCAAGATAGTGGGGTTAAATAGGGCGAAGAAAGAACACTGTGGTCAAGTCATTCTCATTGTAGAGGAATCGTGTTCAACAGAAAATGTGGTGAGTCTGACTATAAACCTCTGCCCTTGTGGCAAGTAGAGCAGCAGATGCTCTTTTACGCTTTGAAGTCCCATGTGCACGCAAGAACTCGCGCACACACACACACACACACAATCAAATGCACACGCTACACAAAATGAAACAAGTAAAAGGTTGACTTGAAAAGGTCAGAGAGCTAACCACAATTTCAGCTGACAAACGTCACAGATGCATTTCCTGGAGATAGGAGGGGCACTAAAACCAAGAACAGGCAGTTGGAGTCTTGAGTCGGGGCGTCAACTGTGAGAAGAGTAGGGGTTTCCACACGCGTCAGTGGCGACTTTAGTGAGGCTAACAAACAAATTCAGACATGCATGTACACACACACGCACATATACTGTATCTCTGTACAACCCTGAACAATCATGGCTGAATGACTGTGGAGTGTATATGTGGAGTAACTCAAGCACTACATATTTCCTCCATCGTAGTCAGTGAGAGGGTTTACCCAGTACTGTGCTGTGCAGGGCCGTGCTTATCCAGTCCAAAGTGGGTTAAAGGAAGCTAAAGATGTCGATTTGAACTGCAGGAGGTGCTCAAGGCTGCTCTGACTCAAACAGCTACCATCTCCAGCTGTGTGCTAACGCCTCTGGCTAATGCTGCTCCCTCAGTCTGAAAAACACACACACAAAGACATCCAAAATGCTCACACACACACACACACACACACACATTAGATATGCATACTGATGGAAGTAAATGCAGACACAGCAACACAACCAAGATTCATGCATATACCACACACACACACATACCCAAGCACACTTATGTGAACCGAATTTGCAGCACTGCTATCCAGTCAAAAACAAGAAAGTACCCTTTTCTTAATGCTGGAGGCAGGAGAGGGTTAGCTTAGCTCAGCATAAGGCCTAGACGTATTGTGGAACAGCTAGCCTGGCTTTCCCTACACTTTATTTACTTTGACTTAAACAAACAAGATACGATGTATGATATCATGGATTGTTATTTTTGGACAGATCCAGGCTGGCCGTCCCCCACCCCTACTCCCGTTTCCAGTCTTTGTGCTAAGCTAAGCAGAGCTAATTGGCTGCTGGCTCCAGCGCTCCATATTGAACAGACAGATACAAGAGTGATATTCATCCTCTTATCTAACTCTCAGTGAGAAATGAATGGGCATTTGTCCCAAAATGACAGACTATTCCTTAGTATTAAAGTCTCCTTTATGAGCTGAGTAGACTGTACTTCAGCTTATAACCTAAAAAACCCTTTAAAAAACCCTTTGGATTGTGTAGAAATTGTGTGTTTCTTGGCTAATGAACAGCTGAGATTTTTGAGATACAAGCTTTTCACAGGACAGCAGTGCACACACACACACACACACGCACGAACACAAAAGAATGCAGAATACCAACCATGTGTGTCTTACGTTGGCATGAGTAATGAGAGAGCTGGAAAGCAGATATTTGTTGTGCTGAGCTGTACTTTACTAGAAGGCAGGTCTGTGCAAGTGTAAGTGTGTGCATCAACTCGAAACAGATATAAACCGAGTGGGCA
>BRZM01002590.1:142229-164880 GCA_033238685.1 Lates japonicus | reverse complement strand
CAGCCAGGTATATTCAGACTAAGGAGGGCTTTTTTCTTCATCATCTGAAGGTTTGGTGAAGTTTCCACAGCCTCGCTGTTTTCCTTCCATCACTCTTTCTCCTGTGCTTCCCTTCATGTTGTGTCCTGTTGCTGATTTCTGCTGCAAGATTCATTTCACTAAACTGAATCATGTGACGTGTGAGTAGCATTTCATGTTAAGTGTATTTTCAGCAATTAAAGGTTGAGCTTCAGCCTCAGGAGGCGAAAACCAAGTTCCAGAGTCTAAGCCTCTGGATTGCCGTCTGTCGGAAGGAATCACACACACACACACACACACACACACATACACACACACACACACACAGAAACCTGCCTGTCTCCTTTCTTCCTCTCCCTCTCCATCATGTTTCCCCTTTCCTTTGCCATCTCCTTACTTTCTGTCTTCTTTCCTTCCTCTTCTTCATTCTCTTCTCCTTTTGTTTCACTTCCCTCATTTCCTGTCCTGTTTTCCTGCCTTCTTCCTCACATAAATTTCTCTCACTTCCCTCTGTTCTACATTCCTCCCCTTGTTCCTTTCCTCTCTTTTCTTCCCTTTGCTCACCTCATCCTTTTCCCTTCCTGCCTCTTATACTCTCCTCTCATATTCTCTCCTTCTCTTTCTGCCTGTTTCCTCTCCTCTTCTCCTTTCCTCTTGTTTCTTATCATTCTCATGTCTCCTCATGTCCTCTCCTCCCCTCCTCCTGTGTGTTGTTACCTCTGTAATAAACACACTCCAGAGAATGCGTTCAGAGTTCACCTCCTCTGGCTGTAACTCATCAGAGCCGATGTAAAACTTCACATTCCCCTTCTCTCTGTGATGAAGAGAGGATGCTCTGATGGTTCCAGGAGCTAATGAAGAGAAACTTCTCTGTTAACATCTCAGTCTTTTCCTGCAGGAGAGATCATTAATAATGTGTGTGTGTGTGTGTGTGTGTGTAATGACTGCAGATTACTATTGCTTTCTTGCATTACATTTAGGTGGCAGCTCGGTTTTGGCAGGCGTGAGGCGGCAGCTCGTCGCTGAAAGACCTATGGTGGGAATTAATTAGGATGTTAATATTTCATGGCCCTGACGGTGTGGTGTGTTTAGTGTTTTCCTCTGGTATAAATTTCACTTTGTGTGTGTGGTGGATTGCAGCAGAAATCAGTAAGTCAAATTGAATGAAATTGAATTTATTTACAGGAGGTGTAATGGCTCAGATTATGAGCAGACTGTGCAGAAAAATAAAAGCTGGATAACTGTTTCTGAACTTTTATTTATTCACAGAGCTGCGTTTAAGTCGGCTCTAACCTCCCATCAGCCACTCAGCTGTGCTTTGGATTGTGCTAATTAATAAATATGAATATGACAGTGAACATTGTACCTGCTAAACACCAGTGTGCTTGTTGATAACATGTATGAGGAGTGAGGATCCATCAGACAGGAGGAGTTGGTCTCTGTGAAGTTCTGACTCTGATCACTGTGGAACCAGTCTCTCCTGTTATTTCCCACATGTGGTTATCAGTCAGTTGTATGTGCATCAGTGGACTTCCTCTCTGCTGTTATTCCTTCCTCTTGATTGGTCAACACACACACACACACACACACTCCTCACCTGTCACCTGTCTTTATCTATCAGGTGTTTTTATCAGCTGCTCAGAGAGATGTCAGCACAGTTAGAGAGAAGGAAGACTTTGTGTGTGTGTGTGTGTGTGTGTGTGTGTGTGTGTGTGTGTGTGTGTGTGTGTGTGTGTGGACCGACAGTAAAAGAGTGAAACTTATCTTCAGGCCAGAATCAGATTTTAAACTTCAGAGTTTGAGCTCGAAACATATTTGATTTAAAAGTTGTTTTTTTGGAGATGTTGTGTATAAGTTTATACTGACAGACCTTAGTGTGCTGTGTGTCACACAGGGACTCCATGTGTCCTTCCTGCCCTGAGTGTAGTTGTTCTTTCACCCTCCATCGTCTCTCCTCTTTGAACTGCTGCAGGCTGTGATTCTTCCTGAGGAAGACCCTCAGATTTTAATGCCGAACAGAGGAGACAGTCTGTGAAGTGAAGTGATTTGCATTGCAAAGCGTCGATGTGCTTTCACTGTATAATGTTGTAGAAACAGTGTTCTTCAGTGGCTAATGGAGGACAGATGAGGGGGGGGCTCTGGCTGTCACTGTGTTCAGTAGTAATGCAGGACAGATGCAGGATAAGTGGGGACACAGGGTGGTGTTCTGGGTCTGCAATAGTTCCCACTGTGCCAGGAGCAGCAGGCGGAGCCGTGGAATCAGATTCAGCTGAGGATGTTTGGTTTGCTGACTAAGTGTCGAGTTCACCTGCAGAGAGTCTGTGTGGTGAACAACCACAGAACAGTCAGCGCTGACGGTTGACTCAGGACGGCTTCACCTTCTCCTTTTATACAACTCTAACTACTTCACGCTGCTTCCTGGGTCAGATCTCTGCTGAAGAGGGAGGAGCTTGAACTTCAGCAGGTCTGTGTGTCTAAATCCACTGAGTTGCTGCCATGTGATTGGCTGAGCAGTTGAACAGGTGTACCTGCTGAAGCAGCCGGTGAGCTGTGTGAGGTCTGAGGTGCATGATGGGAAATGTAGGCAGCAGGTTTTAGAAGAAGATGAAATATCTGTTGTGGTTCTCCATCATAAATCAGCAGAGTACTCCCCTGAGTGACCGTTGTTATGGCGGCTCAGGTGATGACAGGTGAGGACAGTGTTTCCTCCTGAGGATCAGAGCGTCACCTCTGCTCCTGTTGATCCACCGGGTCAAAGGTTCACAGCTCCACAGCTTCCAGAGCCGGACTGCTGAATGAGAGGATAAAGAGAAACGTGAGGTTGTGCTGCCAGAAACTTGAGAGGCAGCTTTTAGGCTTTTTGGGAGATGGATTGTGTGGCTGCTAAACACACACACACACACAGAGAGAGAGAGAGAAACAAAGCTACCTACTCTACAAGCTGAATGAAATCAGTGGATCAGAAGAGATGGAGGGGTAGTCCAAGAGAAGTCAACACTCCCCAAGAGAGAGGTGGAGCACTCCTGTGTCTCATTGTGTGTGTGTGTGTGTGTGTTTTAAATAGTGCTGGGAAAGAGAGAGAGAGAGAGAGCGAGCAAGGGAGGGAGGTATGTGGATTGTGCGGCTGCTTCTAGTTTTTCCATCAGTGGGAAAAAGGAGTTTGCTGCTTTTTGATGTTGCGTCCAAATGTTCCTGAAATTTCATGCTGAGCAACTTTAACGGCAGCTGAGACTCTCTCTCTCTCTCTCTCTCACACACACACACACACACTGTACTGTACACTCTCAGAGGCAGTGGAAAAGGATGAGACTTGAATCTACTGTACTGTGTGTGTGTGTGTTCAGTTGTGAGCTCAGGAAGCCTCCTGTTTGTTTAGGCTGATCACAGCAGTATCAGTTGAACTGTGGCTCAGCTGGTCCTGCTCTCAGTTCTCTGTGTCTCTGTTCATAAACTCTTCAGATTCAAGTAATATGGGATTCTAAATTACAGCAAGACTCCACTGCAAATCTAGAAACGTAAGTTTGAAGGAGGCTTTGAAGAGTTTTCCATAGTCATATAAAAACTTTGATAACCAATAAATCCAACCAACACAGTGTGAGAAGGCAACAGAGCAAACTAAACCCAGGGGATCGAAGGATAACTGGATAAATAAAGATTGGAAAGAGGAGATGAAAAACTTATTTCTACTACTCAAGATTTATGACTTCTTTCAAATCTGTTGTTTTTTTTGGGGGGGAGTTTCACATTTTCAGGGCTCAAGAAACAATTCAAATTAAATAATCTACTTTGATCAAAATGCTCATCGATCACATTCAACCTGTGGGTCGTGTTTGGCTGTTAAAGACCTCAGTGTGCTGCAGATAAAGTGCTTGTTAGATCATCTAACAGAAGCTGAAACCCCCTTCACTGTATATCACTACCAGACTCCATTGACAAAAACAGGAATTTTACTGAGTAGAACACAGTTCTTATGGAAAGGTTCTGAATCCTTCCACCACTGGAAGTCACACAATAACACAAACAAACTAACCAGTCGTGTTATTTTAATGTGAGACAGCAGCATTACAAATTGTTCCCAAACATGGGGAGAAGCAGGAGCTGAGAAGTAATAAACATCAGTTTCAAAGTGTAATTTGAAACCTTCATTAGCTTCTGTGTGCATGCCCATGAGCAAGGCACTGAGCCTTCAGTCGCTGCTGAATGTGGATGAAGGTGTTGCTGATAAATGTGACACTTGTCTCAGCTTTTCTTGGAGTAAGTAAGGGTTAAAACACACACACAGACTCACACACACACACACACACACACACACACTGGTGTTTCTGACGTTTCCAGTGCGTTGGCTGTGGTTTTGGCCGTGGCGAAGGCCGAGCCTGAGATCAACGGAGGCCATTGTTACCCCGAGCGAGAGAGACGAACCATTCTTTCCACTTTCCATTTCAGCTCTTGTCTGTTATTATTTTTTGTGAGGGGCAGCTCGTCTTTCCAGCTGTTGTTGAGAATGATGAGGGCTAACACGTTTTATGTTTCAAGTGAAAAATCATAAATGAATCCAACTCGATCAGCGGCAGTGGGTTAGTGTCCCTGACAAACCAAGCTATTATGTGTGTTTATGATGCTTGTAGAGATTTAGTTCTTGGAGCTGATGAGGCTGTGCATCATTTTTTTCTTTTACCCAGAAACTCATGGTTTGTCACGGTGAGAAAAACCTGAACACAGCAACGTATTAACTCAACCTTTCAGGCACAATATGGAATCAATACATGAATTTAAAGGGAGGGTATGACTGTACATGCAGGCTGATGTACAGAATATACTGGTCTGTACACTCCAGTTTTAGAGGATTAGTTTAGACAGATGAATTTTACCAAACTGCATCTACTACACGTTTTTTCCCCTAGATTTTCTTTTTTCTCAGTTCTAAAAATATACATAGGATCTGACTGCTTGGTTTCTCCTGTATAAATGTGACTTTTTCCAAATCTAACTTATCCTGCATGTGTGTGGTTTCCAGTTCTACAGTTGTTTCTTTGTGATGCCCAAATCTTCTAAATGTGGGAATAGATCTGGCAATTGTTGAATTTGGTGCAATGCTGCCTTGGTGGAAGTGAACATCTTCAGTCCACCTCTTTCTAATCCAATCAGTCTGCATTTATTTGACTCACTGATTGATTGATTGATTGATTGATTCTTTTCTGGGCTGCTGAACCTTAAGCTAACTGCACGACTTGTCCTGTCTCGTCTTTGTTTTGTCCTGATTCCTGAAGTGCAATATTTTAAATGTGATTCCCAAACTATTCTTCCTGTCCTCTGTGATCTTGTCCCATTAAAAATAAAAGGTCTTGGTTTAGTTTCCTGAACCCTTAAGGTCCTTGTAACCTTCTTGAAATCTTGGTCCTTCGTCCTCTTCATCTTCTTACCTCCATTCTGGAGTTATAGACGAGGATGTCCTTTACAGCACTCAACTGTGTTTGTCCTTGAAACCTCCTTCCTAGCCTCCTGACCTCTAATAGTAGGTGTTTGCCTCCTTTATCTATTGCCCCTTGTCTTGTCTCCTAACACTTTTTATGGCCCCTGTCCTCTTGTCTTCTTCCGTCCTGTTCTCTTGTGTCCTCATCTGCTAGCATCTCCTCTGAGTGATATTACCCTACCTTAACATCTTCAGTGGAAGTTATAACTTTCTGAAAGCTCATGAATGTATCATCCTACCATCACATCCAGTTCTGGGCTGCAGCTCTACAAACTGTAACCTGGTGTTGACGGAGGCCGAGGGGAAAATCACGTCGCCCTGCTACCCCCAGAAATACCCCAATTCACAGTCCTGTAAGTGGATCATACAGGCCCCCGCCGGCTTCATCATCCAGCTCTCTTTCCTGGACTTTGACCTGGAGGAGGCACCGGGCTGCATCTATGACCGGGTTGTGGTTAACACAGGCAGCACAGATGTTAAGTTCTGCGGTCTGACGGCCAACGGGCTGACGCTAAACTCGACGGGGAACGTGATGGAGCTGTCTTTTACCTCTGACTTCAGCGTGCAGAAGAAGGGGTTCAGTGTTAGCTTTCAACACGGTAGGTCCAGGCTGAGACCTGCTCTCCAAGTCTGGGATCTGTTCAGACACATATTAACAATGTTATCAAACATGGCAAATATGTAACAATCAAAAAGAAATGAAATCTGACATGGTTTCACACCCGAGGTAATGACTGAAACCCTCTGTTTGAACATAAACACACAGAGACCACACAGACCCGTAACTGACAGCAGAGGGCAGCCTTTAGAGCAGACTATCACTCCGACAAAGTTGGCAAAAGTGTTACTGCAAAACAGGCCCAGTGATTTTCAACCAAGCACCACCTTCTCTCCTAACCGATTCACTCCAAAATAAAAGAAAGCTGGCTTTGTAAAATTGAAAAGGCAAGTATTTATATAAATAGACACACACACCCAGAGTATTCAGTCTACTCTACCTGACAACCAGCAAGAAGAAGAGTTCCAAAGCAAAAACAATTATGCATTGATGTATTCCCCTGCAATTTTCTTAATTTTTGCACTGGTGTAGATCAGATATACTGTGTTACTGGAGATACTGGTGGTTTCTTGTGGCTCTGTTCCCCATGGCAGCAGTGACAGGCAGGTCAGCGGCACTACCAGGCCAGAGCTGCCCTCCGCCCAGCTTCACCCGCTCTGTCTCTAATGGTGGCAGGTAAAGTATCTGCCCCCATTATGCATGCACACACACACACACACACACTTACACACTCTCAGACACATAGAAAAAGAAAGCATGCAGACATGTTTGGAAGTGAGTCCATCAATAAATAATTTCAAGTCTGGGATGCTAACAGCACCAAGTGTTTCAGTTTCTTGTTGTGCATTACTCTAGGTTATTTTGTAATTATTATAAAATAAAATCAAGCATTACGACACCTAAATGATCTTGTAATCAAAACCGAAGTTACTTTCTAATTAGAAATGTAATAAATCTGCTAAAAAAACAGCTTCTCCTCTTCTTTTCTTCTCTTCCAAAGGCTATTCACTCTCACCTGCTACTCTACTTAAATCAGGGAATTTGCAGACTCATTAGTTCCCTCCATCACTCCTCAGGTGACAGCATGGCTAGAATACTGATGAGCACCTCATTTCAGGTGTCCATTAGCATCTCTCCCTTCTCTCAAACTTCCACTATGGCTGCCGTCAGTACCATCACCTTCTCTGGCTCTCAGGCTGTGCTGGGCCCCTCGTGGCAGCTGGGATCTAGAGAGGAGAAAGACCAGGCCATGCTGCCTGAATTAGAACCCAGACAGGGTGGATCACAGAAAACACTGAGAGGGGCAGATGGCAGAATAAGTTCAAGCCACAGTCATAGTTTGTGGACTGGTTTCCTCTACTACCGGGCGACGGAATGGTAGACATGACGCCTCAATGGCAGCAATTCATGCAGTCGTTGATTAACTTCCTTCATGGAGCTACTTCTACGGTTGCCGGGGATCGTTGATTGTGGGTAGCTCAGCTAAATGATGATAATTGCGTTTTAAAAAGATATATCAATATATTGTGGATTGTTGAAATAAAAGTAGTTAGTCAATAGTTAGTAATGGATCGGTGTTTAGATCACTAAGGTATAATATTAAATGCGGCTAAAGTAATGGCTGAACAGTTAAATAGTAACAGTAATAGACAAATAGTTAAAACAGCGCAGATATAATTGATAAATGGTTAAAATAGCTAAAAAGCTGGGTAAAACAGACAGATAAAAAAAGAAACAAATAGTTAGCTAAATCAATGGATAACTGAAAGAATCTAATCTATTCATTTTGTCATTTTGTAATAACTATTTATTGCAAAAGTATCAACTTATTTTAAATAGTAGTGTAACATCAATTTAAAATCTAACTAAATAGACCTCTTTGGAACATAATGGGTGCTGTCGATGAAAGAGGGGTATGATCATGGTTCTTCAGACAAAAAAAGGATTATTATTATTTTATTTTTTAAAACTTTTCATAGTCAGAAAATAGTTAACATGCTCCCTAATATGTCCTTTAAGCAATATTTACAAATGCATGAGAATCCTTTTGTTCCAAATAATGTCAATCCTCTAGTTTTACAGTTGACAAGCAACTGTAACTGGGTGCTGTTCTGCTAAAGCATCCATTTTAATACAGTCTAGTAAATGACGAATTTATTGCCGTTTCCCTGTTCAATGGCCATTACATAATCCAGTTCAGACTTAGCACATGAATTTCAAAAACATATTGCCATTAAGTGATTGCCTGGAGGGAGGGGCTGTTAAGCATGAAGGAAATGATGTTGGATTAAAGTTTTTATGTCATGTGAGGATGAATTGTGTAATTTCAGTATCACCTTTATGTTACAAGCCTCAAAACCACTGGAACAGAACAACACTGTACATGACTTAAAAACACACACATATGCAGAATATGCACGTACAAGTACACATGTACAAGAATCGATTTACTGGCTGTGTATAAAATCAAGTACAGATCCCATCAACCAAACACACAGGGTGGCTCAGTCAGACCCACAGCCACTAGCTCCATATTTAACCCCTGTTCACTGACGTCAACCAGAAAAGTGGATCAGAAATGTAAGGCCCCTACAGACAGTTACCCACTGATTGACATTGGATTCATTGTGTCAATTAATCATATTTGGGATGTTCTGGCTCTGCCATACAGAGAACCAGCCGGGGTGACTTGACGGAACCCTTGGTCTAAGGCATGTACCATATAACTGCAGGGCTAGGGCCAGGGACCTTTGATACACATTATGTCTTACCTTCTCCCTCCCTACATTTCCTGTATGTAATTCTACTGTAAATTTCAAAATAAAAGCGTAATGCTGAAAATTTATATTTAAACAAAAAACAAAAAACAAAAAGAACCCCTTCTGCTTCACCACAACACCAAATTTACCTTACCACTTATTCATTTTAGTACAGGTAGAGTTAGATTCTTCTGTAGCCCAGATTCTTAGAGACTTGATCAGTATGTCTCTTGATATATTTTTGCTCACTGGAGAGCTTATGTGACACATTAAAGGCTTTAAATTCTCATTCCCATTTTTGTGGTGCTACAGTATATTCTAAAGGAACTGCTAATATTATATCAATAAACTTTTGCAGAGCTACACACCCGGTCTTATTAAGTACATTAAGCAGTCACATTACACTCGTTCCCCTCTGGATAATGGATGAGAACAGTAAGCTTTGGAAAATGTCCTGTCGCTTTTACTGTTATGGAATAACAGTCTTTGAGGCCTCTTCCAGGCCCACATAATTTGATAAAATTAGTCTGATATTTCAGTGGGAGAATCCAGTTTAATGGCTCAAAGGGATCAAAGCTGGCCACTGTGCCTTTTATTAAATTTTTAAAATTGCATTTTTAAATTTTGTGCTAAGATTGAAATCATGGTTTTTGTTTGCGTCATCACTGTGAATTTGTGCTTGAGAAGTAGACTAAGGTTGCATCACTCTGAGTGTAGACAAATAACCACACACACACACACACACACACACACACACATACACACACATTAAGTACAAGCAATAGCATTTTTCTAATCTCTGCTAGAAAACAGGCCAAAGATCATTCACTTAATGGGCTATAGAAGTCAGCCAAAGATCAATTTCATTAACATTTTGCCCAAGCTGAAGAAAAGTTATAAGGCAACATTAAATTGCACAAGTGATATGAAGTGAGGGGTTCCTACACATCCAAAGACTATCAGGAGAATAGTGATGTGAAACTACAGAATACTGTCCACAGTGTATGAATTTATTGATATTTTGCTTGCTCTAACATGAAACTGAATATGGTTTAAATCTACACAAAAAGCAGCTTTCCTCCCTTCAGTTCACTTGTTTTCTGTGTCCCACACTAAAAACATTCTACATAACCATTTGACTGCAAACACTTGTTATAATGAAAAGACTGGCTGACTTCATGAGAGCAGCCCACTGATGAGCAAAATGGTAATCAGCGCTCTTTTGACTCCATCTAATTTCCTCTTCTCCCTCCCTCCACCCGTGTGTCCCTCCCCACCACCCCCAACTTTCTCTCCGCCTGACACTCACTCACCAGGTTGAAGTCATAGCCACCGTGACTCATGATAACATTTTACCCATGTGGGAGTGTGAGGGACACAGGTAGTGACACCATGTGTTGGCTGCTGCGTAACCTTTCACAGGCAGCCGGGAGTGGCGAAGCACGGCACACAACAGTACGTGTGACACCAGACACATTGTAAACACTAAGTATATTTTCTCCATAATCTATAATGTGAAGCAGGAAATTTACCTCCCACGCATCCTGCCGGCTGTCTTCTCTTTCACAACAGTTTGTTCTGTGTTCTGTTGCAAGGTCACCTCGTAACACTCTTGAATATCTGTGAGAAAAAAACAAAACAATAATGAGCCTTTTTTTTCCTTCACTTGGATCATTACAAGCATAAAATGCAAGTTTTTTTTTTAACTGAGTAATCTTTATTTCTTGTTCATAACTTCTTAGTCCTCTAAAGTGCACTGCATTAGTTGTGTTCTAGAAACCACCGATCAATCATGGGCACACTGGGAGCTGTCTGTTTTCCTCGGTGGTACAGCGGGTGAAAACGTGGGGGTGGGAGTCGTCTGTTTACATGGAAGTTATGTCTCCGCATTTGCAAGCGCTCTTCTCATCTTGTTGCTGAACTATATGACTCAGGTACCGACTGAGTAAATCATCAAGTCAGTGTCTTGGAGGCCCACATCATAATATTTCACACTACCTGAGCAACATGCATCACAAACAACAACAAAAAAAAAACATACCTCTACTTTTTGATTGTTCAAGTTCATCATAGATCAGTTACGCTGCAGGTCATTTTCAGTCTCTTTGCATTCAAGCTCCATTTTAGGGTGAGGGTACATGAGCTCCTACACATGTTGAATAAATGTAGACACTGCCCCCTAGTTGAATAGTGGGAAATTCATATCCTGTCTGTGACATGCTTTGATTTGAGTGCTGTAGAAATGGAAGTTGGTTTGATAAAAGTTATTCCCTGAACCTTCACATGCTTCAAACATAATGTAACATGCATGAAGAATCTAAGGGTGTAAAAGCAGAAACAAATATAGCAAGACTAAAGAATCTGTAGTCATGTTAGCATCTCTGTGAGGCTGCTCTTTAGCTAAACCTTAACATGCTCACAAAGACAAAGCTAACATGCTGACGTTTATTTAGCAGGTGTAATATTGGCTATGGTCGCCATCTTGGTTAAGTGTGTTGATTATGTTTTCTTAAGCATTAACACAAAATACAGCTGAGACTGATGAGAAGGTCATTAGCTTCATAGATAAAAAAAAAAAGAAATTTCGAACTGATCATAGCAGCAGGTGAAGTTATGTTAAGGGATCACTAAAGTTACAATACAGTTCATCTTCAATATTAATGTCTGTACTACATTTCATGACAATCCATTGATTAGGTGTTAAAATATTTCGGTCTTGACCAAACTGACCCACTGATTGATGACACAGCGAATAACTTAATGATATCTAATCTTGAAGACTAGGTTCTTCAAGGAGAGAAAGCTGTATGTGTTGTCAAGTACTTGCATGGTTACTCACTCTTTCTCAAGTACCACAAAACACCATAAGAGTAACATTATTAGTATTGACGTCTCAGCGTGTTCCTCAACTCCTCCTTCCCTCTTTCAAAGTTTTCCTTCTCTTCTCAGACTGAACTCCCTCTACTCTCCTCCCTCCTCTACTCATCTCCACTCATCACCTCTTAGTGTTCACTTATTGAGTGGCAGCCATTTGATGAGAATGCACTGGGACAATTTTGCTGATGTCACACGCGGGGCCTGGTTACTGCACCGTTAGCATAAAGAGGTTGCTGGAGAGTTCATCAACTTCCCAAAGTTCAATGTCAGGGCAAGACAGGGCCACAAGACAGGACATCTAGGGAAACCTGATATATTTTAAACAGCATTTTTTTTAAATCAACAGTGTGTATCTTTTGTTGAAACAGAGACTCAAAGCTCTGCACATTGTGTGTATGTGTGTGAGACAGAGAGATAAGCGTTAGTATGTCCCAACAAGGCACCATGAGAACAAAAGTGTAAGAATGGAGCATGTGACTCATCACTGTGTCTGAATATGGAGGAGTGAAGCCCTGTGTGGGCAGAGGAGTTTGTTGTCCAGCTGACTAAAGAGCAACCTCACTTACACAAACTCTTATATACATGCGGACACAACATACTGTAGGCACTAACATGTACATACACAGACACACATTTAAAACAATACAAATACAATTACCCACATTGCTAATACGCCTAACTATTTCACAACTCCAACTGTCCTACTTATAAAAATCACCACTGTGTATATTATCACTCAAAGAGCAAAAAGACATCTTCATGAGTCACTTAACCATAGAGCAACTTGTCACATAGAGTAGTTTCATGTCAATAGGTGAAATGGTTAGGAATATTCTGTCATGTAAATGTATTGCTGTCACACAGAATATGAAACCTGGGATGGCATGGCTTAGATACAGTATAAAATTTGAATTTTCAACACAAAAACCACTAGTGTACTGCCTTTCTACAAGCCCCAACTATAGTGTTAAGTGTTCGGTTGATACCTTTTTTCTTAAACCTGCATTAACCAGTTATGTTACCACTTAGATTCAGTAGAAAATGCTGCAAACACATTAACATGACACCTAACAAAGCTGAAATGGTGAATGTGTTAGCAAGCAGTTTGCCTATTTACACATCAAGCAGACAAAGAGCAACATTAGCATAAATTTGGAGTTTTGTTTCTGCCCACTTGACAAATGTTAGCTCAATGTTCACTCTTAATTTAGCTCTAGTTTGGGAAAAATATCCAGCTCTCAAGCTGCTAAATGCTCCACTAAGTTCACCAGCTGGTCACTAACTTTGCCAGTCTGTCATTTGGTGCTGGGCAGATAGTGTTTAGTGGGTGTAATGGAGCTAGCCAGCGGCTGGAGCTGGAAACCGCAGGCTTGTACTTTCCAAAACAGGAAAGTTGTGGGCTGTAAAACCAAAACAATAATGATCTTAAAGATGCTAAAAAGCTATGTAGCACTGAGGAACAAAATAGTCGCGTGATGAGAGTAGGTTCTTCATGTGCAGGATGTGCTCTTCTGCTGCATCTCGGACACCTGGCTTGCTTTCACACAACTAACACTTCTAATTACATCGTTCATCTATTCCTGGCAGAAGTAACAAGGCAGAGAAAAGTGCTCAATCAGGTCCTGAAGTGTTCTGAGATCAGGATTCACACTCACACAAAGTACAGGTTTTTTTTTTTGTTGTTGTTTTTTTACATCTGTGACTTTCCAAAAAAATCTCTGAACCATTCCAGCCATCGCAGACCACATAAATTCCTAGCTATGGAACAAAATACATAATCCAAGCCAGAAGTCTCTTTCATAGAACTTACTCCCAGATCTCTTTTTGATGTTGGCACTATTTTGGGACGGCCTGGTCGGAGCGCTGAGCCTTTTTGTCACAGTCATAGGGGGTTTCCTGCACCTTCTCCCCGTCCTACAAAGACTCTGCATGCAGGATCAGTGTGTTTGTGTGTGTTGTAGGCCTCCTCTTTGTCATGTACCTATTCAATTGAACCGAAGTCATCTCTGTATTGCTTGCCTGGGTGAATCATCTATAGAAAAACGTATGCGCCCCTGGTTCTTTACATGATGATGAGCAACCCATAGATCACCAGAATAACACATTCATGGGAAACTAGGCCATAATTTCAAGCAGCAGGGCAAACAATTCACCCCCTTGTCACTGCCTCACTAAAATATTCCCCAGGCATTTAGGGTCCTCTGTGATTTAACATGTGTCTGTCTGTATGTGTCCCAGCTCCCCACTAGCAGCCCCCACCGTATATATTTGTACACTGGAACAAAAGGATGGATGCACAGTTAAGGCAACCTTTGTCCCTGACTGTGCAACCATGCAGACATTCAATCAAGTGGCCAGTACTGAACCTTCCCACACTGCATCAAACACCTCTTTACTCACAGTGCATCAAAGTTACAGAGATCTTTTAAAGACAACTACTGCACTGTAATGTTGGTAGGTCACTGTCTTTAACTTGTGAAAACGGAAAAGCTCTCTGGTTTTTATAAATCCTCATCTAATTGCAAAATGTTTGAAACTTTGTCAGCTCTGGTCATACAGCTCTCCACTTTTCAACCCCGGCACTACAGCGACAAAATGGTCAAAACAGAACTGGTTCACGTTGCATCAAGCATGCAAGGCAAACAAAACAGGAGAGGATAAGAGGATGAGTAATGTTTATATTGCACTGTATTCCTATTAGTTCTGTGAACCGGCTGCTCCTCCACTCTGCCTTCTCTGATGAGAACCACATGTTGAATCGAGGGTGAAACCTGCACCTGACAAGCACCAACCAGAGGCCTCTTGATCTTCTTCTTCTTCTACCCTCACACACTGTGCAGATGATCCAGAAAGCCAGGGGAGCTGTGGAATAGACTTGGCATGGCAGCCGAAAGCACTTTATTTTCCTGTCCGCCTCAGGCTCGACCCTGATTGAACATTCTTTGTGAGGAATGTTTGGAATCCTGATTTGGAAAGATAATTTCTCGATTAAAATTGTACAGAGCATTGAGCTATTATACAGATATGTAGCCTATTTAAACCATTCATGCAAGAGATACATGACTATAACTTATTGCAAATGTCTAATAAAAATGTTGTCTCAACATATTATGAAAATAAAGCCAATAATGGGGAAAACATGAGTGTTTTTATGGCTTTGCCCCCCTCAGAGACAGACAAAAACATAAGTCTCCTCAGAGCTAAAAGGAAACTAGTGCCTTTCTCAAGGACATTTTAGCCCGGGTAAACGTGGTAAAAAATACTGATTTAACTAGTATGAGAGCATAAAAAAGATGGTAATAAAAAAGATACATTTTCTTTGCTAAACTGTGGCTTTAGCTAACTAATAGAGTGAATCAGTAGGTCAGAATGTAAGGACTGAGAGTCTACAGTCATGCTAGCAGCTCTGTGAGGCTGTACTTAAGTGCTAACATCAGCATGCTAACATGCTCAAAATGCCAATGCTAGCATCCTGATGCTTATCAGGTCCACGTGTTATGTTTATCATGTTCACCATCTTTAGCATGGTAGCATGCTAACATCTGCTTATTAGCGCTAAAAACAAAGTACAGCTAGGGCTGATGGGAGTATTGGACAGTTTGGAAAAGTTTGACCTAATGATGTTCTTGATTTGGAATAACAGCATGGGAGTGCAATGAGAAGAAAGATCATTCAACCTAGGGGCCCAGATTTAAGACTCTGTGATCACAACCATCTGTCCTGCTTAAGAATCTGTTATTAACACAATAGCTACAGCATGTCCCAAACCAGGTCCTGTCTTCTATAACAGAGCCTACAAATGTGCAGGACTGCACATGCCGAAAAAGTAACCACTTCTTGGCTATCAAGAGGCTAAGGGAAATGATGTGGCCAGGCAGTTGCTAATGATACATTTCCCAGTGACACAAATGGTTAAATACAACTGGTAAACTAGGTCAATAACACTGACACTGGTGTCATACCTGAATCAATCCACCTCTTACTACCGTCATTATGATGCCACAGCTATAGAAACCATCAACAATATGCAGCCACAGCTGTACCACACACATCTCCAACAAGAAACATCAATACTGACCAATAAGACAAACAAACACATAAACAACAAAATACAGGTAAAATGTGTTTTACTCACCGAAATTGCTGATTTTTTGCAGACAAATAAAAACACTGCTTCTGTTGAGTGGACAATCTCAGCCTTAAAGCGAATTAAAACTTAGGCGAAAAATATGACTGGGCAGAGTCAACTTTCAGCATTAGCCTCCATGGTGATAGAAAAGGACTTATTATTGGAGCTAGCGGCCTATGAGGAGTAAGTAAGTAAGTAATGGTGGAAGTGGTGGAACGTAAGTATATTTACTCAAGTATTGTGTGTAAGTACAATTTTGAGATACTTTTACTTTACTTGAGTACCTCCATTTCATGCAACTTAATACTTACATTGAGGCAGAATAATGGCATAATGTTCCTGCCTTAAAAAAGGCTGTGTAAAAGGGGCTCTAGACTCTCCTAGGTGGATGCGATCTTTCCCTCTGTGGGGGTGTGTGTGGTTGACTCAGCACCTAGCTTACTGTTCTCATTTCCAGCTCACTCAGATTAGGCAAACTCTCTAGAGATGTCTGAGGAGCCATTGCATCAGTCCAGTTGGTGCTTCCAGGAAGATGTTCAGTTTAAAAGGAGCTTACAGACATTTGACGTTTGTGGTGGTGTGCGAAATTGACTCTGTTTTCTCTTTTTGCCTGCAAAATGTCTTGCCCTTGGCGTCTCTCTCGTGGTGTGTCGGACTCAACTTGAAATCCAGAAAAACACTTCAGATGCAACCCAAGTTTGACATCAGTTCTGACCCTGCCTCCTTCAAACTGCCTAAGCCATGCACCTTGAAAGTATTCTCCCAAAATAAACTGCTAAAACCTTACCATAACAGTGATTAATAAACTATGCTCCTAGAATGTGAACTCTTCTAGATAAACACACTTAGGACTTCAGCTTCTGAAGGCCTTAAGGAGGATTTTGACATTAGATTGTTTTTGTGTTTGAATACACTGCGTCATATCTTTAACGGTAACATTTGTCATTGTTGTTTATTTCTTAAATATTAATTTCATCTTTACCTATGGTATTACATTTTCTTCCCCTATTATAATAGATAAATCGACAGAGGCGTCTCTAATAGAGACACAGTATGATGGCTTCAGCCTGAGTCCTTTAGGGAATATAAATTATTGATTTATATATATTTCTATATGTATACATATACATATTATTTATATATTATATATATTATACATTATATTATTTATATTGTATTATTATTATATACACTGTGATTTGTGATATGTGTAATCTAGATACATTTAAATCTATATATTTTGTGTATATAATTAAAATGATTTGTAACAGGTGTGGCTGCATGTGTGTTTGTAAACATGAATTGTCTGTATTTAAGATGGCAACTAGGGAAATAAATTCAAGAAATGTTCATATATGACATTATTTTTTGTTTTGCTCAACATCATTTTCTCCTGCAGTAATTTTGACACCACATGATCAGGGTCGATACCATTTACACTCGGATCATCTACTCAGGTGGTGAATATAGCCTGAGAAAATGAGTGGACCTGTGAAGACCTCTGATCTAGATGCCAACTAGAACGTACCTGTTGAAAGTACCTTTTGTTTGACAGGGCCATTGCTACAATGAAAAAAAAAAAAAAATTAAATCCAAAGTTATTTATTGCTAATTACTAAAATGTTTATTTACTTTAAAAAATGAGAAAATCATCAGTCAGTCTCTTTTTAGAAGAAACTGTTATTTTTCAACCTAACATACAGTATGTGTAAAACAACATTATCATTTGCCACATGATGTGTCAAGTAACACAAATGATATTTGCCCAAAAGATTTTAGGACAAGTCATTTATATTAGTGCAACAGATTACTTTTAGACTTCCTGTGGCCAAATTTCTTTGAACAATTAAAAACTGCAATGAAAACAAATCATATTTTCTCAGTTCATCAGCAAAGGTGGCAACAATAGAAAAAAATACATGTTCAGAGCTTAGTTCATAGCTTGTAAGACAAATGTTTGTTGCAGTGTAGAAACCACACTTACTTAGTTTTAACACCTGGCCAAGTGTGAAGAAAATGTGCATAGACACACATTAACACGCACAGAAGCATTTCAGATAGTGTCATAGCATGTGTATGGAGCTCTGAAGATTCGCTGTGGGGCTTTTCCCTCTCAGGCATGATTTACAACCTCAGAGTTCTGCTCCAGTTTTGACAGGGCTAATTACAGACACACACACACAAATGCACACACAGAGCCTCTGGCAGCTATGATAGATACCCCCACAAAATCCTTACTCAGCATGAAAAATCCTCATCAGAAGTGCTTTCTCACAAGTCTGGACTCACCTCTAGTGACTAGCAGTCAAGCTCAGCTCTTTAATTCAGTCACAGGTTTGTCATCTTCTGTTAAAATGTGTAAGACAAGGATCAGGACTTTGACATTTAAGACTATGTTGATAAATGTCTACACAGTGTTATGCCCTCCATGTATTTGTGTTGTGGCACAACATTTGTCTGTTTCTGACACTGAATGAATTTGCATCACATTTGTTTCTGTTCTGAATTAACTTGTTAGCTTGTTGTTTGTGTTTTGTCTCTCTTGTATCCTCCAAATGCTGAACATACCTTTATATAACAAACAGCAGGAAACACACTGAGAGTGACCCCACTTCTTAGAAGAGATCTGGCAAACCATGTCATAAGTGTTATAAACCTAAATGCACTGGATGTGCTGAGAAAAGATCTTAGTAATTCTGTTTACGATGTTGCCATAGTAATTATAGCCATTGCTCTGCCTGTCCAGCATAGTATCAGTCACATGAGGTATGAGGGACACAGGATGCCTTCAGGACAGAGAGTGACTTTGTCTTCTAATTCTAGGATTAAGATGACTTGTAAAAAGACCTGTAATTAGAAAAATGTTTGCTTTTGATAGCAGCATGTGTTTAAAGAATGGATAAATGTAGACAATGTGAGGTGAGACAGTTGTGTGTGTGTAACAGCTGTCGATTAAATACATACTAAAATACTAAACACATTACTTTTATGCTCAAAAGACTGACTCAGAAGATGGATATCTAAGAACCTACAAGTATTTGAACATTGCACTGGGATTAAACCCAGAAATGTTGAATTAGCTTTGCAAAGCTCTCTCTGGACCCAGACATAAAGTCTGTTTCCAAGAAGGCCTAGGCAGATGTTTTGTATGTCTGAGTTTCTTGTGTGTGTTTATTTGCTGCAGAGGTACATGGGACTGAGAATCCACTCACCAGGAGACCTGCCCTAGACGTAAGGATTAGGCAAGAGTCTGCCAAGAACCATCACTTGAATGAGCTCAAAAGCAAGATGAGGACAAATCAACTAGAGGACCCGCGACCCCCAAAGGTGCCTCAGGTCAGGACTAAACCTTTTAGCCAATATCAGCAAATAATTCTTATTTGATACTCTTTCCTAGCTTATGTCTAATATCACAAACATAGTGTTATAATTACATCCACAATGATCCACTGGGTCTGAAATGCAGCACAGTGGTCTGCCTTATTCTAAAAATAAACATTCTTTATGCCACCACTTTACACTACAGTATTAGTCTAAGGATGCTGCCTCTGCGAGTTATTATCTTAAAAGAAATACTGTTGTAACACAATATTGCACCTTCATCTGTTTGCTATACAGACACAGTAGCAGATACTGTAGAAAAATTAAAAATTCAGAAAAAAAGGCTTAGTGCGATATAATTTAGCATGAGCGTAGAGCCCTAGTAGCTCCATAAAAATTGAACACAACAGCATGCTTTTCTGTATAGTGTAGTTTTACAGTGCATGGCAAAGTACAGCCAAATTGTCAGTCTGCCTATTGAAAGCAAGCAGTGACAAAAGGTCAGTAATGAGCCGTGTGAGGAACAATGTTTAGTACAGTAGTGACCTCCTCTGGGCACTCTTTCAGTCTAACAAACATACGCACGTGCACAGACACAGACACAGAGCTACACAATTTTTTTTATCTCTGACAATTATTCATTCTTGGAGACTTATCCTTACCTTGCCTAAACCTAACTCTTACTCTGGCTTAACCCTCACTTTAAGCAAAAAACTAATTTGACACTGAAACAGCTTACCTGGTGGAGACCAGAACAATGATCAATACAAACACACATTAATGCACTATCATACAGATGTTGTGTTAAAATGTATTTGCTGATACATCCAGTTGCTGTCCAAGAATGTGAGAATATTTTCTGTAAAGCAATTATTCTAAAAAAAAAAAAAAAAAAAATATATATATATATATATATATATATATATATATATATATATATATACATATAGTCAAATTAAATTAAATTGTATTAAAAATTAATGAGTCCCCCATTCCCTGTCCCTGTCTCTAACGCTCACCCAAACTTTCACATTCTCAAAAGCAGCTTCACAAAAAACAGTTCCTGGAAAATCCTTTATGGGGTGGCAGATATTCTTTCTGTTTCATGCAAATGAGCTTGGGCCCTGGGGGCTGTGCAGAGGAGGCCCATATACGTCTCAACATGGCAAACAATGATATGCATTTGCTCATTTTCTCCCTCATTTAACTCAATCAGTTGCAGCAAAACAACAAAATAAAACAAAAAATCATAAACGGCAGAGTACAAAACAATTGTCAAGATCATTAGAAGCAACAAAAGAGAGAATGCAGTAAAAAGGAGTCATGCAGCTGGGTAGCGGGAGGGATTTCAGACGGCTGGTGTCAAGCATGGATGCACTTCGTTGTGGGTGGCCATGTTCTGTATACAAAAATGCATACCGCGCTGTCAGAGCTGGGGTCGTGTCAGATTTGTAACCCAAATGGCTCAAATATATACTTGATTTTTGATAGATAAAAGCCTCTTCACAGCTGTCTTGATTGTCACTGACATTTAAAACAGGTTTTTTTGCCCTTTGGCTTCATTAAACCTTCTTAATACTTGCTTAACTAAATAACTGTATGAATGGCAATCAAGCAAAATCAAAGCATTTTATTTCTTTGTTCATGGAAAGCAGATTCTGGAGACAATGTTTTCATGGTAATAATGTGAAGGTTTAAGTATATAATCAAAATATGTCCTATAATGTCCTTTAGAGGCTTTAAACACACCCAAATCTCTGATTTTACTGTCAGTGGTCAACTTGCTTTGTGGGTAATGTAGACACCAGGTTTTATATTGTTTTATATCCTGTGCAGGGATGGCAGTGCCAGATGACAATCCTTAAAGGAGCACAGTGGCTGAGAAGGAACATAAACCTGTATGACTGAGTTTAGGTAGATGGATGCAGACCCAGAAGCCACTCTGTAGGCAAGCATTAGTGACTTGAACTTGATTCGAGTGGCCAAGGGTATTCAGTGAAAATCAATGAGCACCAGTGAGACGTGTCCTTTTAGGCTGATCAAAGACCAGAAGCTGTATTCTGGACTGTGTGAGGCTTTCACTGTGCATGAAGGGATTCTGGCTAGAAAGATATTACAGTAGTTGCAGTGAGAGATAACCATAGCCTGTACCAAGAGTTGGGTGTACTGAGTCAGATAAGTTGTGATTATTCTTTTGTTGTATTGTGCAAAGTGACTGGGAGACAGAAGCAACATGGTCATAGAGGGATAGCTGGTCATCAAACATGACACCCAGGTTTTGCTCAGCCTTGGTTGGGGTGAGAAATGAAGAGGGGATTTCATAATTTGATATAGAGATTGATTGGCAGGGATGATTAAGAGTTCAGTCTTAGAGAGGTTTAGTTGAAGCCATGTGGATATGTCTGAGAAATAAGGCAGTCATCTGGCAGGAATGGCAGGTATAGTTGGGTGTCGTCTGTGTAGCAGTAATATGAGAAGCTATGCAAGCAGATAATTGGACCTAAGGAAGTGGTGTATATTGCAAAGTAACTAATTGGGGCACCCCTGTCAGGAGGGGATGGGATAAGGACGTTTGTCCTTGCCACGACACATAGAAAGAGTGTCCAGTCAGATAGAATTCAAACCAAAAAAGTGCTTTGTCCATACTGGGGATTACAGATAGCAGAATGCAGTGGTTCACTGTGTCAAAATGCTGCAATGAAACACTGCATTTTGCTTGAAACAAAGACTGGATTTTGTTCTCTATTTCTCACAGTGTAGTTTATTCGCATGTCCTTAAGGCCAGAAGGAGAGGCAGAGTAAATACAGCAACAAAATACATATGTGAGTATTACCTGGCAATAAATGCCCTAGGAAAAAAAGAAAAAAAAACTATACCTATACATGGTGCATGTACTGAGATGTGGATTTATGTGTGTCTTTATTATGAGGGACAGAGAGAGACAAGGAGTCAAAGACTGTAAGAGAGTGTGAAAGTGAAAGCAAGAGAGAGAGAAACAGTACTTTACATCCATATATTCAGATAAGGTTTGTGGTAGCCCCTCTCTCTGATCCTGAGCCAAATAATCATAAGACTGAACCCCTTTGATTCCACTGGAAGCCTGATCTAAGTATGTATGTATGCTACAGTACAGTATATGTGTTTGTATGTACACATGAATACATGTAAAATGTGTGTGTGTGTGTGTGTGTGTGTGTGTGTGTGTGTGTGCACATCCATGCAACAGGAATACTGGGCACAGTATTTATGTATGTGCATGGACGTGTGTGTGTTTGTGTGTGTGTGTGGCCGTGGCCACCTGCTGAGTTAAGCAGTCTAACCACTCATGTTCCACCCCCACTAGACACACATCAATAATATTGGCTGAACCTTCTGCTTGCCTAACTGCACCTCATAAAAATGTTAGCTACAAATGTGTGCATTTGTGACATTTTTACAAGACACACAGAAGTATTTTATTTCACCATTCTTTTTCTTGGACAGAGCACATTCTTGGCCTCAAACTTAGGTCTAACTT
>BRZM01002590.1:100108-129182 GCA_033238685.1 Lates japonicus | reverse complement strand
TAGGCTCAGTGAATTCATTATAACAAAACAAAAACTGATCACTGCACCAACAGAGAGGTCAAAGTCATTCCGCAGGAGTCAGTGGGCCAGCTCAAGACTAATCAAGAGGAGAGAGTGACATCTGTGAGATCGAAGACCATATGAGTGCAGTTGAAACCTCTGCAGCTTCAATAACTGGATATTGAGTTGAGACCACGCATTTACTGTTTTCAAATTTTTTGTTTAAAGGATTTAACTTTCAGCACTCAGTTACATAACTTTCTGCTAGTCCTGTCTTCCCTGTAGTCCTCTGAGTCGTAGACATTTCTGCAGGTTATTAGCTCAGTCAGTTACTAAAGTTAAGGTTTTCTACATTTGTAGTGTTCATGCCTAGCTACAACAATGGGCTCACCAATTCCTACCTCGCCATAGTATTGAAGAGCCTCCTGGAGCTGGCTAGGCTTTAACATCCAGTGTGGGGCAGGGGCGTCACAGTTGAGATCTTTATATCAAGATTGGGCCATATTTGGTTTGATTACTGGCATTTCAAACTCAACGTCAGGAGTTTGCTTTGCTAAGATACTCGTTACTAACTTCTGTACGTGTAGCGATTGGGTTGGCAGGTTGTCCCAGACTCATGGATGCCCACAGGCAAGACTGCAAGAGAGGAGACCAGGTTCTTTCTGTAGATGATGTTGATTTCCAAAGCTGAGCCTCTAGAGTAGAGTTAGAGCAGTAATATGAAGCTGAGACCATACAGGATTTGAATCAGCACATCATTCTTCAGTATACAATATATTTCCAGTCACATTACCTGGTTTGGTTGATGACATTTTCACCATAAATATAATAGTGTCAAACTACTTCCACAAATCCAGGACTCAAGTGCTCTCATCTTCATAGTTTGACCATATTCAGGGTGCAGTTTCAACACATATAGGTTATTAAATCAAAAGGGCCTTGTATTTTGTGGTTAAAACCAGCTGTGTTCAGACTTAAATGTAAAACCCACTGAAGATTGGATACACATATTTTCGTTTTGGTGTTCCAATTTTGAGGACATTTAATAGAATATCTCCTTCTTCTTATAAATAAATTATGCAAATCCAGCAAAATATCAACTGTGAGTCTTTTGTCAGTGCTGCTGACCTTATCTTATCTCCTGTAAGGAGCATATATCATAAAACAAATGCATCATTAGGTATTAAGTCATCTGGCACATTGTGTACTTTAACATTGTTTATTAGTAATAGCCTTTTTATGTTATGTAAAGTTCATTTCTACTTCCTCTTTAGGCAGAGATTCTGAAGACCACGAGAAATACTGATGAGGTTAAACTTCTTTCCTTACAGTAAAGTCTTACTCTCACAGAGTATTACCAGGCACAACTTAGATCTTTAAATTACATAAAAGCAAGTCTATACTCCAGTTTGACATTAATCCTTAGCTTTGCCCCTTCTGATTTAACTAGAAAAAACTAAGACATTTATGTAGTCATATCTTGGTTTGTCCATTGTGAGATTGTGTACAACATATGTGACCATGCGCCCACAGCTTTATCAAAATGTCAAGTTAAGTTCTGTATGGCAATCTTCCATAATGATATCTACAGCTGGGAACAAATCTGAAGAATTTGAAGCTTGTCATCTGCACATTAGCCAACATTTTGATACCCTCATACATCAACCATGATATATTTCTAGGTAATGTGTTGTTTCTTGTAGCAACAAAGAGCTGGCTTTCGTCACTGAATCAGCCTTATCCTTATTGGTAGGGGATTTAAAACAAACCCTTTCAGTGTAATGTTGTACTCTCTACTTCCCTTTATAAGACTACCACGAGCAGAGGAAGGACTGTACACTAGGTAGCTTGTAAAGAGAGAGGAGGGTGAGAGAGGTGGACACGTCACACACGTCATTGCCCTCCTCCCACGAACTCTAGCCTCCATTCCTGTCTCTCTGCTTCGATTGACTGATGTAAACTAACAAACTCGTCAAAGTCCTATAGTACCGTAACCTCAAAGCTTTGTATTACATATAGATTTCCTCTCTCACATACCCCTAAACACACTGTGATCTGTGATGATTCTTTCTCCATCAGGATACATTTTAGGAGTGACATTTAAAGGGATTTTCTTGGACCCATAATTTAATGAATCAGTATTTCCTTCTTTTCTTGGAAACTCCATTAGATGTTTCTATTGTAGTCTTAGAAGCCTTAATAAAAGCTAATTTTTAAATTCCAGATTAACTTTTGCAGCAAATATGAACCGTACCTTACACCTGCGGCTGTATCTAATGAACGCAATTGGGTATGCGCGCCACCGAAAAATGTATATATGCCAGATTTTGGCGAGCATCCACACACATTTGCTGCAAGACAGCGTGGCCTCACATACTGTAGGGGCAATGATGTGTGAGTGCATATCTAGTAGATTACGGTCATTGACACTATATACGTTTTGTTTTTAATTCTAACAGCCTAGTTGTAATTGTGGGAAATATTAAGTTATCGGCATATTCAGTGACTTCTTTTTGTAAGACCCAGCATTACTTTAATACTATCTCAAGTATGAATTCTGTTCAATATTTCATACCTGATAAATTTTTACATACACTACTCCTGGGCTGCAGATGATGTAATTACTTAATGTATGAGCTAGAAGTTGGGGGTACCAAAATATTTGCGAGTGTAACTTTCCCAACATGCTGTTGAAATTACCACATAATAAACAACATTATGCCCTAATATTTTAGAATATTGATAAAAGCCTATTAGGGTGTTAATGATAGAATCCTGAGGGCTGCAGGTTTTCGTTGACTGAGACTCTGGCACTTTTACATGTGCTTATCAGTAAAGATCTTCAAGTAAATGCAAACCATTTTAGACATTTTAGAAAACATTTGAATAGCCCTGGACTTAGACTACACGAAGTGCATGTATTTTAAACAACAAAGACCTATGTAAATACATACAAATATACCTGTTACACATCTCAGCACTGTATCTTATTCTATTTGTACACTAATAATTTTCACTTGAGGAAAGTGGTCAGGCTCATCATGAAACAAACTCTTGATGTTTTAAATCATTTTCAGATTAAAAAATTAACATTGATAAGTAAAAGGAAATAAAAAGTTTTGGAACTCTATGCCTTTGTCTCTGTTTTTGTGTACGGCTTTTGGAAACAGAACTGAGGTATTGTTTGGACCAGTACAAGTATCAGACTTGGCAGTTTACGAGTTAGTTTCTCTTAGGCAACAGCCACCTAAGAGGAATGTAGTCAATGGTAGTGATTGCAAAACATGTTAACACTTGTAGTTTACCTTTGTAAAGTCAAGACCATATAACGTTGCCATCAAACATCGCAGGAAAACCCCAGTGATCTCAGCCTGCAGACTGTTCAACATGTTTCTTAACATAAGATTTCATCTGAGGGTTACAGGCGCTGTTCGTCGAAATAAAAATAAAGATATCGCGCATGATCTTTGCAATCAACCTGGTAGTGAAGTATTCGACACAATAAGGTAAAGGTAGCTATGCCATTTCATTTTACAACTAACTGGTACTTACATTTCTCAGATTAACAGCTGAACCTTTTCTCCAGTGCCATTGCAAGTCTATAGTCAATAACTTTATAAAATTACAATGCATACCTTTCGAGACACATCTCAATAAATGCAGTGAATCTTCTGTAGTCTTCCATATTACATAAAGATGAAAATCCCAGCACAGTTGCTCACTAATCTATTAAATAAATTCATTTAAAAGAGAAAATCAATTTAACAAAGCGTAATAGTAAAGTAGAAGTGATTTTTTTGTCTGGTCGCTAAAATTATATTTCTGAAAAACAGATTTGAAGGTCAATACAGAAGCTGCTGCTGTGAGCCACAGGACCTTTCACGTAGTATATTTCATGTATTATCACAGTAACGTAAACCTGCCCACGACTTCTAATAACGTGGTTAACAAAAATAATAGTGACTATGTTAAATTATGTGTTCAGTTCCGGTCAAACATTTTTGACTTTGATCAACCTTAAAGTTCGCTTCACAATAGTTTATCTGGCGTTCAAGGGCCTTTGGCATCAAATTTCTTATCTACTTCCACACACTGGCGACGCCTATTCTTATCTCCATTCAGTCCACTAGTGGGCGAATTATAAATTCCTCTCATTTGAAAACTGTTCTGTATACGTTTACACGGCTGCAACTATCAAAATGGCACAGGAGCCATTGTAAATGCATTTTATAACAATCCATCAAACTAACACCTCGCCCTGCCAGAAGACCACTGTAAATAATTTGCCATGGTGAACTGGAGGGTCAAGCTTAGTTCTTTGTGGGCCAGGGGTGAATGGCAACTTACATTCACTCATTTCCATCTAGTAGACGGCTATTGCCTTCATACTCCTCCTTAAAAGGCACTGGTTGGAAACCAGGAGATCTGGTGATATCACAGAGTTAAGTTAAAGGTCTGTGTGCATCTACAGCCCCAAAAATCGCCTTTTGTCACCCCTTCCCACTTACCGCCAACTGTTGTGATTTAGAACTGTGTGCCAGTCCTGAACCTCACCTTGGAACTCTAATCCATTTTCCAGCGAATCCGCTCCTCTGTACTGACAGTTGGCCGGGTCCATCGCGGGAAGGTGTTCTACCCCTCAGGTACAACCAGGGCTTCTGGTCGGGAAGTTCTGATGTTCCTCTGGGTAGTTCTGCTCCACGCCTGGCCTGCACACACCTCATCACCTGGAGGAGAAGGCGGGCCCAGAGAGGATATGATTATGTCAGAGGGCTGCAGCCTGACAATACAGGGTCACACCACCTTCATTCTCAGTGTCAACAGCAAAGCTTGAAGATAAAATTGCTCCTTGAGCACTTGTTACTGATTATGGTAGGCAGTTGCATCAGTTATTAATTGAAAAAACTATTTGGCTGTACAGTGCATAAAGAACTAAATGTATAACAACATGGCGCTCTCCATGCATATTTCGTGGATGCCTGTACCAGTAAAATTTCTACAGTGTATACCAGGCATATATCGCTTAATTTTGGTTTTGGATATTTTGGACAGCTGGTAATCAATGATCATTCAAGTTAATTTTTACGCAAAAATGCCACAAACTCACTGGTCTTTGGTCCAAATGTAACCATTAGTTGTTTTTTCTTCACCTTCAGCAATAGATGTCTTTAGATTTTAAAAAAAACAAACAAGCAATTTGAAGATTTTGTATTTTACACATCTAATGATTAGCTGATTAATCAATAAGAAAAAATAATTTAAGTTGTAGCTCTACTCACAAGCAAGTGCTCCTCTCTTAAACCTAGCGAGACCCTGTCTTAACAACAACTTTATCACTTCTCCTTATTATAGGACCACTGCCTGGTTGAAATAATCTTTTAAGCTTTTTAAAAATCACTTACAGACCTATCTATGTTATATTTTGTCTTTGACCTTTTGACATTTTCCTCTGTTCAGGTTCCTCTTTTCATTACATTGCTCATTAGCTTACTGTTTATTTTCTATTGTTGGTTTATTATTTTAACTCTTATTTTAATGTTAACTGCTTAGCCAAAGTTATGTGTTCTTGTGAGGTTTTGTGTATAGAAATCACTGTCACTACAGAAGGTCAATATTTGTGTGTAGTTAAAAGGCACGAGTGCCTCAGTGGTTTCTCACACAGATACAGTTTGGTCTAAATAGTTTCAATGTGTGAGGGATATGAAACCAGGGGAACGAGTTCTGCCAGGAGAGAGAGAGCGACAACTTGAGCTGAGATACTCCTTTGTCAGCAACCTTACCAGGACAGGCCCTTAAATTGGGTTTCTATGGTTACCATTGTCCTTTAAAGACACATGAAACCCTCACTCCCTCAACAAGCACACACCTCTTACACGCCGTCACCTCGTGGACACACACACACGGCCACGGTGTAAGACACACTGATACATGGTTTGTGTCTTTTGGCCTTATCACTTTCAACGTTTAGTAAAAGTAAGTAAAACTTTTGCTGGAAAGAGTTTGGGACAACAGTTGTGTGATGTTACATACCCGGGGAGCGAGAACCTGAGATGCTTTGTTTACCACCCACTTGGGAAGAGAACCTAGAGTAAAGAGATAGAACAGCTCTAACGACATTCAGCAAGAATTCTCAATTCAAATTGAACAATGAAATTGTTGGTTATAGGCTTACCTTTGGGGTCAGCTTGTGAAAGGTATATGAAAGTGCAGCTATTTGGCCCTATGGGCTTGATGAAATAGCCAGTGAGGATGGAAATGGCCCTCACGAGGTCACTGCGAGGAGGGTATTTCTGTAACAGAATCAAAGGTTTGCAGGATAATGAGGAAAAAACTTCTGGTGTTGGACAAGTTATGCAGTTTGGATATGTTACGCTGTCATAATGAATAAGCTGTGATTGTAAATGGAAAAACAGCTCTTCAGCACACACACACACACACACAAAAAAAAAAAATCAGTGCACACAAAACATTACAAGACAATGGGTGTCAGAGAGTCATAGAAGTGATACGTTTAAAGACAGCGGTTGCTATGTGCCTCATACCGGGTGTTTGACTGAGAAATTCATGATAATGTACTCATCATCCGTCACCTGCCACGAACGCAGCGTCACCACATCTCTGTTCTTTATTGGCTTTGGACAAATCCCTGCGGTGTTAAAAAAAAAAAAAAAAGAGGACATAAAAATCTGGTCACATTGTGTTAGACTTCCTTCATTTGTTCAGTTTTTCCCTCTGTCACAAACTTAGTCTCAACAAGTGCACCCTTGTTATGGCAATAAATACACCGGTGGAGCTCACTTTACATCCCTGAGGGCTTCTGCAGCTTAGGCTACAAAAGGGACCACAGAGGCAACAAGGTGTTAGAGATTAGAGATGGAAGTTCAGGGCAACAACACAAAGATGCACCATGGATGGGTTTGTGCAGAAAAAAATGGTTTGCATATGTAAATATAGTTGGAAGTGCTTGCTGATGGGAAAATAGTTGTGGCATTGTTTATGTTTCACTAAAACTCAAAATAAAGGTCCATTTACTATATTATTTACAAACTCTTTCCATTACTTTTAATAAAGAACAGTGCTTGAGGTCAGAGGTCAAACTAATGAATGGTACTGTTTCAATCTTGAAATAGTACCATTGTTCCATATAAGGTGGAATAAACTCTTCAGAATCCCAAATATTCATCTAAATATGCACTCCACTCCACTCCCCCCCCCCCCCCCCCTCCCCCCCTCCTTGTTTTGTGTAACAGGTGAAACTGAGTCTGGCCTTCACTGCCTAACACGTTTCTGGTGGGTCACTTTCAGAGAGACAAACACACACAAACAAAGAGGAATGTGAACTGATATAACAGATAAGGGAGTCCTCACATGAGTAGTAGCCCACATCAGCGTTAGCAGACAGCCGGGCGATGTCAAAGCTCTCATTCACGGTGGGGTCCCACTTCTTACGGTACTGGGCGTCGTGAAGGACGTCGTACATGGTGGCGGCTGACACATTTTTGATTGTCATTTTACACTGAAACATACACACAAATATGTTTTAAAAAATAAAAATAATAATAGGGCAGGTTCACGGTAGACCACCCACAGTCAAGAATCCCATTAGGGCTGATTGTAAAGATGAGAATGAAACCGAACTTACCTTGATCTTATGGATTTTAGGCACGTGATTTCCTTTTGTTGCAGGAGGTTGTTCGACCCACACTTGCATGTCATCTTTATCATACTTTCTCAACCAATTGTCCGTCGATAAACACTGTTTTCTGAAGTCAGCAAACACCGCCTCGTCAGGTAAAATACTCGTGCGAGACATCCTTTTAAAAATAAAAAATAAAAATCCACAAAAGAAACGTATACACGCAAACGCAACCCGCTCGGTCTAGAAACTATACGTGTGACACGGTCGGCCGTCGAGATTTAAGGCTCCTGTGCCTGTGTTCCTCTGACGACACGGATATATGCGAGCTGATGATCGCCGATCAAGTCGAGCAGGATTTTTGCGTCGAATTCCTGAGCCATGCCTTCACACACACACACACACACCTTTCCCGCTGACGTCACAGCGCGTCCTAAGCGCAGGTGTGCTGGACAGGCAGGTGAGCCCCGCCCTCACAGAAACGACCAGAAAAAACAAAAAAAGTCTGTGTGTCTATAGGACACAAGGACTTTTGCGGTATCGTACAGCTGCTGTAGGTCGAAACTGATACCAGAGGAAATAAGGAGCACTCTTGTGATGTTTTATTGTCAGAAGGTGTGAAAGATAGGAACAGGGCCACACACACTCACACACACTCACACACACACACAGTAGTGGGCTAAACACTGTGGGGGAGTGGGTAGGTGCGAATTGCTCAGTGTTGATGCATCCTGAGTATCATCACGACTATAAATGTTAAACAATAAAAGTCCACCACGACTGAAATATTAATAAATGTGAACTTGAATGTGGGCCTAGAGTCAGTTGTAATGATGCCTCATAAAATGTTCTAATTAAAACTAAATTAAGGTTCTAATTTAGATTTAATAACTACTTTAAAACATGGGTATTTAAAGATTTGAAAGACAACTATAATGAAATAAGATGAAATTGTGGAATTGTCCAACAAAGTCCAATTTATATATAAGAAATAGATATTAATTCTACACAACTTTTAATGTTATCTCCATGTGTTGAAAATTCACACATACATTTGTCTTTCTGTTCTTGTGAAGACCCTTCTTAACATAGTACATCCTGTAGCCCTTAACCTTAAGCATCACATACACGCTTACCCCAGCCCTTTATCTTAAACCCAAGTCTTAACCTTCAAACAGTGCTTTGAAGTAGTGAGGACCAGCCAAGCTTTCCTCATTAAGAGGGTTGGTGTCAAACAGAAATTGGTCCTCACAAGCCTAACACTACAAGCCCTCCACACAGACACAATAAAATACAGTAGGTGATCTAGATTTTGAAAATTGTCATAGTAGAGCACAGGCCCAGTGAAAGTGCAACTTCATGTTCGTATATTTGCCCACGCCTTTCTGTTGTAACTCTTATTGCATGTGATGTATTGCCTAATGAGTAGGTTGCCTACTTCGACTGTGACACACGCAAACACACCTACATATGACTGGTTTACTGTACTGACAAATTTAGAACATAATGACTGTTTGCTGATCCACAGCATTTGAAATGAATGAATGAATGAGTTTGTCACAAGCGTGTTACCAAATAATCTGTACTGGCATCTTTTCCTGTAACAGTGCTTGATAAATGAAGGGATCACAGATGTTACCATGTTGGTGAAATATCTTTATTTTATTCCACGTGATAGGCCTACACTTGTGTTTCATTAACTCTCCTTTTTATACATCAGATAGTAATAGTACATTATTCACACAAACGTTGCTAAACACGAGTAGACAGCATATTTCAAATGGACAGACACAATTCAGAATAGCACAAAGCTGAGTATTTAGTCAGTGACAAGTAATAGAAGAGCTGCTCATGTTAAAATGGTTGTTTGATGTAATTACTTAAATTTTGAAATCCATTTTCAAAACGCTGACATTTTCAAAACAAGCTACAGCAAATGACCAGTGTCTTTTGTTGTGCTATGGCTAGTTAGTTGTGTTACACTGTGTGTGTGTGTCTGGAGACGGTGCAGCCTTTACCTGCGACTGTAAACCAAGCTACTGACTACACACGCTGCAAAAAAAGGGGAAAAAAAGAAAAGTCATTTCTTGCAGCGTGACAGGAAAGAAAACGTTACCAGGCCTCAATGTCGCCTTTAGGTGGAGTCCCAGCAGACACGCAAACAATAAATAAAATAAACTTTCAACATGCGTGTCAGCAACTGTACTTTTGGTCAAGCGTACAATGTTATCTGTATGTCCAAGTTACAAAATAAATAAACACATAAAACCAACAGTCCTACACAGGCAATAGCAATACAGCAAAAAGGATACTGCAACTAACTTCTCTGCACTTCTCTTTTTTACAGCAAGGGTGTTAGTAAGCGTTAGCTGTATCTGAGGACAAACTCTTTATCTACCAGCTCTACAAAACAACGAGTGAAGCCATGAACCAGTCAGCAGGCTTCTTTCATATTTTACAATATTGTGGCTTGATTCAGTGCACAACGTTGGTGAACAAACAAGCAAGGCATCTGTGTTCTTATCCATATAAATCCTGCATGGTGAGCATGCTGCATGTTCTCGCAATAGTGTAATCAACACAACACAAATTATCAATGAGATGGTAGATACGTCATAGCGACCAAAGTGGCGACTTTCCATCTGCATGAAAAAACTAAACATTGGCTCTTCTTATTTCATACATGGGGCAGGGGCGGGGGGGGCATCTAATAACTGAAAACTCCTCCTCAGACGTGTTAGTATGCGTGCAGCTAATTTAACATCGGAAAGACAGTTGCTATAGTTTTAATGCAGACTAGCCATTCTAATGAACTTGGGATGGCTTCCCTTTGAAATGAAACTAGATATCATTACTTAGTTACACATCCCTTTTGCAGCAATGTTTTACAGGAGGTCCAAATTTTATGAATTTGGTCTACCAATATGCTGTATTAAGCAGGTAAGGCCTGCAGATGTGTTAGATATAAATCATACCTAATGAATGGATTGACCCTCTTCAATAAAAAGGGTTCATATGAGTCAAATGTGATAATATGATGGTTGGCAATGATGTAATTTTTCACTGGTAAGATCCTGTCTCTTCTTCCTCAAATTAAGACCAAGTCCAAGAATGATCTGAGACACACAATAGCATCTCAGATAATAATGAAATAAAAAGTTACATACAGTTGGCTGATAAGTTGACCTTGCAGAGTCATTTAAATAATCCCAAGCAGTTTCACTTTACAACAATGACAAGAGTAACAGCACTAAGAATCTGAACTGTGCAATAACTCATGAGCAGTTAGCTATGTCAGTCGGCAATCCTATGTAACGCCATGCAACTGGATGAAAATCTCAACATATCATTTAACTTATTCCTTGTTTTAAATGTTTACTTTTGAGCCATTTTCTCCCCAGATAATCTGTTTCAATACAGTAATGCACATCCACACGGTTACTCTGAAAAGTCACTGAGTTGAAAAGGGGAAAAAAAACAAAGAAAACAAACGACAGGTTCCCCCATCCCGATGGCAGTGCGCCAAGGGGTGGAGAGAGTGGCCACTGAGAGACAAGCTGTTGGTGGGGAGGAGACAGGCTGGGTGGCGTGGTGGGGCGGGTGAGGTGTACTAGCATGAGCAGCTGCTCATTGACAGTGGCTCCTGGCTGTTTCTCAGTTTGATGTCGATCATTAATGGGTGAAATTAGAGCTATACTTGATTCTTTGTGAATACCTGTACTCTTACAGCATCATCTTATAAGATGCTGTCTTGATGTAAATTTGGTGGATAAATCATTATCTTGTTTTGTAAGAAAAGAAAATCACATCCAAGAAAGTCTTGTAAATCTGATCCGATGCAGCTTCTCACAGAATTCATCCCTGAATTCTTTAACCGATAAATGTATTTTGAATAACCTGCACCATCTTTACAATCCAGCTGATCCAGATTTTATTTGCTGATGTTCTTACAATCCAGCAGGCGGTCCTTGATGCGACAGAGAACCAGAACAGGAGAAACAGAGAGGTAAAATAGAGGGTAAAGAAGAAGGGAGAAGGAGAACCCCGGAGGTACCAGGGAATACAGAGAGAGAGAGAGAAGGCTGATGTCATATCTGTGTGAGGCAGCCAATCAGAGCAACAGGCAGAGGAGGGAGGAGGACAGGCAGAGCTCAGAGAATTGTGTTTATGTACCACTGCAGCATCAGTGCAAGAAAGAAACGAGAGGCACGACTCAGTGGAAGACGAGAGAAAAAAATTAAGAGAGGAAGAAGAAAGACAAAGGAAGGAAAGAAGACACAGAAAGAGGAGAGGAGGCGGAAGAGCAGCACCTGCAGAGTAAGATGAAACAATAGCATCTCCTCATGCTGCTTCTGTCTGGGTTTCCATGCATGAATGTGTGTGTGTGTTTCTATGTCTAATGTGTGTGTGTGGCAGTGGGGCTGTACACTGGACAGTGACTGTGATGATGTCTTACATAATGCGATGGCAGGTTTGAAGAAGTGTGCTGGCTGATCTGGGTGTGGTCGACAGAACAATGTGTGTGAGTGTGTGGGTGTATGTGTGCTTCCCTGTCTAGCCACTCTCTGAACCTTTGGACTCAAAACAGCATCAAACATGAGATGATGCTGACAAACAGGCTCAGTGTGTGGGTGACTCTGTCTGCAGGGAGGGTCTGATGGACTTGATTCAGCTTCTTAATATCTGACATGTCAGCTGCAGTGGCCAGCGTTTTTATTAATATTGGATGAAATGATGCACTATACAACATTATAGTGATGAAATTATTCGCGACGGTTTGTAGCTTGTTTCCCTTTCATGGAACTCTCAAGACACATCTGTCAGGTGTGATTTAGCACTTTTTTTTAAATCCGTCTCCAAATGAAATCCTTAGAAATTACAACTGCTGTGTGCGTCCTGGCTTCTCTTGATTGTCATGCAACCTCCTCCTCCCCTGATGTTGTGGACAGGTCAGTAGATTTATGCTGGTTTGAGTGCAGTGCTGTTTTCAGGGCAGAGGAATTATTTGGAGAGCCTCTCCATTAGTTGTGATATCTGTATAATTTTCCACCTCCCCAAGTCCTCAGATGTCTTGTCTTGTCAAACCACTGGTCTGAAATCAAAGATAAGTTCCTTGGTCATGTATGGCAAGCTGGAACCACTGACAAAAGACTAAAACTATCATTTCTGCATCACTAATGATTAATTGACCACTCGCTGCGGCTCTGAGTTCACTCCTGTTAAAGCAGACAAATCTACAGAGAGGATTCCGAGTTCACTTTGTATCTGCTTCTCCTTTGGTGTTTCTGTCCCTTTCCTTTTTTTCACCCAGGTCTCTGTTTGCCTGTTGCTCTGGAATTCCTCTTGCCACTCCCGTGGCAGCATCATTTAAGCCAAACAAACACACCTCTGTCATTTGCATTTAATAGGGTTTTCTCACGTGGTTGCTTTGCAGGAAGTGGGCCAGAACCTGAGAGGAGGAGGGAGGAGGAGGGAGGAAGAGGAGAGAAAGAGGAGGCAGGAGGAATAAAGGAGGAAGGTTGATAAGCGAAATATAACAATAAAGCACACTGTGGCCATTAAAAGTACACCACAGGATGTTGGGTGTTGCATCTCAATTTGCTTTTCCACCAGTGCCTGCAGCTCGAGGACGCCACCTGGGTGATTTCATGCTCAGTTCTAAAATTCGGTATCAACTATTTTGATGTTCATTCATCCCAAGATACAGATATTAATAATCACAAACCAGGTGCAGGAAGGTTGTGTTTCATTGTCGTGATGTGCCTTTATAAACTTCGCCGCAGCAAGAAAGCAACTTCCATCAGTACTACAATTTTCCAGAAGGCTTTTGTTTTTGTTTTATTGTTTTTTACCTGGTCACTTTGTCCACCTTACTTCATGTTGATCCTCAAACATACCGTCGGTCACACATGGGGGTGGAAAAACAAAATCAGTGGCGAGACACTTTTGGCTGCTGTGTGAACATAGCAGAGTTTTCCCTAATGATAGCTCCTCTCAAGCTACATGCTGTCAGGGCAGGCCTGCAGTCGACAGGGATGCGATAAGATAAGAAACTGTTTATACAGCAAAGGCAGAATTAATCTCATGGCAAGGACCTCACAGTGGCCTGGTGTGTCAGATTGCCAAGTTGTAGTGATCTTTGTTACAGTGTGGTCATGCTATTACCCTGCTTTGGGTAGCAATTCACCCTGCCAACCAAATACCAACTCTCCCATGAAGGTGCATTCTCACCTCCATCTCTGTGGCCTTCATAGCGAGCAGTTAAGGAGTCCTCATCTGTGTCTCTGTGGCAGAAACCCCTTGAGTGTTCTGCCTGCCTTGTTCTATTCTTCCTTCTCTCAATGCTGTAAGATTTTCCAGCAGATAATCAAAGAAAATCGGGTTAAATGTCAAAGCTGTAATGTGTGCGTACATCCAGGAAAATGTCTGGCCTCATTGTATATGGTATGTTATTAATGGAATTGAAAAAATGTAGATGTATTCACTCTGGAAAGCTGTTGAATAACCATACGAATATGGATGAGATTCTGCGTTTGCATAGCAATCAAAAAGAGACCGCGCCGCATGTGTCGGTTTTGAAAATAGGAGTCAATCAGAAGTGGTGCAGACACCGTGGGTGTCTCTTGCTCTTTCAGACTTGGAAACATTAGAAGAAGCCACTTTGACAATAAATGCTCTAAAGACACAATAGAGAATACATGAAATCATTTGCTAAGGAGGTGATTTCTCTATTCAAAGACGAAGTGTGGGCTGATTGCAGCCGCACAATGAATAATCACATCTTTTAAATCAAATTAAACTTGTGGGTTTTCACTAGACTTCGGCACAGAATCAAATCATAATTTTAATAATTTGATTCTGATATATAGATTGGTGCACACGTGACATACTCCATCAGCCTAGAGGGGCTGAACATATATGAGGTAAGGTGAGGTAACACAGGCTAATAATTGCCCTAATCAGACCACAGGCCCCCATCAGCAAACGACTGAAGTGGATTTGATTTGAAAAGCACTGGCTGATTAGGCACTCATGGTGTGTGTGATTTGCTCTGCTCTTTGTATTAGTGTCCATTAGCTATTGATTGGCCAGTGTGAAAGGAGGAAATAGAGAAACACTTGGAATAAATACTGTAACAGTCCTTAAGTACCTGTTTCTTGGAAAAGTTTGTTTCACAGGCAATATATTAGAGGAAATCTCACTTAATAAAACATATTCATATTCACACAATCATGAAGAACTATTTTGTTCACTGCAGACAAAGGCAGGCATGTGGTGTGTTGTACATGGCCAAGTTAATGAATGGACTGTCTTTCCTTAAAGAATATTAAATTAGCTGCCAGGTCTTGGTGTGTCTTGGTGTGATGTCTGCTTGCTAATGCTGTTCACAGACAGTCTATATCTATATCTATAAGATTTTACAATGAATCATGTTTTTTATTTGAATGATCCAATATCACTTCTGAAAATCCCATGATCAATCTTTGCATCTGTAGCTTTCCTCAGTAAATATGTACATCTGTGCTAAATGTTATGTGTAGGCAGTAGTTACTTGTTGTAAGTGGTTCACAAAAAAATGCTAAATGTTGATTATGAGCCACCTTGAGTTATGACAGTCGCGCAAACTGTGAGATGAATAGAATTAGTCTATGAGGACCCGCTGCAGTTTATAGGACTGTCGTGACACAAGATGGTTAGCTGACTGGCTATTTCGTAGTGAATCTGAAGATCACGTGTATGAGAGGGACAGAGTTTGTGTTTTTTGAAGAGATATTATCACTGGTTCAGAGATGTGAAACTGTGGAACTTGGACGAACGGTGTGTAGATTTCACTTCATTCAGTCTGTCCCTATCAGGAAGTGAACACCAGCTAACAGCTGTCTGCATCAGGCGGATGTCTTGTCAACACAAACAGTGCAGATGAATTAGTGAGCAGACTGTTTCTGCCCTGTCTGTGCTCAAAGTGATCATTAAAGTGGATGTCTGTACTTAGTTGAAGCATCTGCTGCTGACAGTCCATGTGTAGTTGTATGGGATGGCGTTTATTTTGTTATAACATGCATAATGATGACACTATTGTACAGTGGCTTCAGAAAAGGATAAAACTTCCATTTCTGAGCATCAATCTACACTTAATAACCAATAATGTGTGAATGTGTGACAATATGAAAACATACTTTAAGAAATTTTTTAAAATGTATTTAAACATTCAAACCCTTAATTCAGAATAAATTCTGAGAAGCACATTGGTATTTATTTGATTTATCTGAATCATCAAGGACTAAAGTGAAATGAGTCAATTCTAAACTCTGTGAATCAGGAGATCAGTGCCGATATCCAGGCCTATTCACAGAGACACATCATTATTACTGCAGTTTTGTTTGTCTCCATGACACTCAGATTATTTGGGCATTACACGCAATCAATACACATGCAGACATTCTTCAATCAATGCTAAATACTATTTTTAAAATTTTAAGGGAAAAAAGTTTTCAGTAAAAATTGTGATCTCGCTTGTAATTTACTTTTTTTTTTTTTCCTAGCAGAATCTATTAGATGATAACAGTGCTATGGGAACCTGTTTACTTTGACCACAGTGTTACCATGTAGACTTTCAATCAAATCGTACAACTACTTTTGGGCTACATTTGTGAGAGATTTCTCTAGTAAACTGATTTCTTCAACATCAAACCCAGTTCCCATAATCCTGGATGGAGATTACAGAAACCTGACTTCTCCAGCATTTCTCCTGGAGAATGCAGATTCTGTGGCCATGTACATGGGTGAACAGGTTTCCAATCAAATGTTCACATATGCGCGTGTGCATAACAAACACTTCACATATTTGTTTAATTCAGACCCTTCTGTGCTCTGCCTGTATCAGTCTGCACAAAAATGCCATGATCTCAGGACTGACTCTGTGTCTTATAGCACTAATACAGTTAAAATAAGAAAGCCATGGTTGAAAAATAAGGTCAAGATAAAGGAAGACATGAATACTGACCTGCTGCACTTATGCAGATTTACAGTCACCAGGTTCCTTAAATGAATGTAAATTCACTGAATGTCTCTATTTTCCCTGTGTCAGACTGGACGTATGTCCTTAAAAAAGTTAACTCTTAAATTAAGAGTCATGGCAGTCATCAATTCAGTGCTACTGAAGACACAAAGCCAGAACATTTTAAATGCCTCTTAATGGCTTGTAATAGCTTGTGGGTTCGAACTTGCTATAACACCACACTTTCCAGCAGCTGGAAAAATCTTGAGAAACCACTTATTCCTCTGGAGTAAATCAAAGTTCACTGCAATGCACGGAGACAATAAAACAACAGAATAGCACACTCAAAGTGAGCTGCTGTCACACCGAAGAACAAGGGATGAAAGATAAAAGCGTGTTTAAATAAGGATCTTGCTAAGTCATTTATAATAATTGTCTGCATCTCTGCTTTGCCTTCCATGAGATAAAGGGAAAAGACGCAAAATAAAACTTCATGCTGGCCAGCATCACCCTTGAATAAAGCCAAGCTAATTTGGGAACTAAAACCCCTGGATCCTTCATTTTCTGATGACTCACATCCGAACCCAATTTCCTGGATATTTGATGAGCAGAACAGCTGCACCAAACACCTAAACATAAAAGAAATGAATCAAGAAGATTCCTTCCACTTCCAGGATAAAAGTCAGGCCAGTAAATTGACATTTATTTTCAAGCCAGGGCTGTGCTTCCGTGACTTTGTGCAAAAATACAAGGAAGAAAAAAATGCCTTTGGGCCAAAGAAATGCAACCTATTGCAAATTAAGTAGAGTGCAACTGACTGCTTACATAGTTTGCTGCAAGTTACAGTAATCAATGAAAATGTTATTTAAAGCTTGCTTGGGGCTTGTGGAGCTTTGTAAATCTTGCATATGGACTCAGCACATTTTAAGTTCATCACATATTTAGAATATTTGGGTCAGACAATGACACAGTAAGCAATCCAACACAAACAATAAAAAAATCTCGAGGACATAAATTCTTGAAATAGCTAATAATAACCTCTTATCAGAGTTACACCAGATTTGCAGTGTATTTTACTGTGCTTTATATTTTATCATAATGCATTGTGGATCCTCCAACTACACCTCAAGTGAAGTGTCATTGGTGTGTATGAGGTGTACTGGAATTCTGTCACTGTGTATATCAACCAATTCATTTCTTATGTAGTGAGCTTGGGGCCACCCAGTCAGGAGTGTGATTAAAGAAATAGGGCAAGGGGTGGGGGGTGGGGGTGTATTCGTTGTGTGTGTGAAATCTGGGACAAAGACAGAGAGGTAATCTAGAAAAAACCCAGAATGCATGGATCAGTGTACTCAAGTCTTGTCTTGATACGAAGACAATGAACTGTGCTGCTCCATGCATGATCTCCCCAAACAATGTCCTTCATGGCAGAAGTATAAGTACCTACTCCTTGGCATGAATATACTGTAGGTACCACTCCAACGTGCACGCACAGACACACACAGTGCTCCAGGATGAAGAAAGACATTTATAGTTTTTATGGCATCCACTATTTGCACAGGGGTAAAGAAGTGTCATGAAATATTTATTAGGTGTCTGATGTCATTTCAATTCATTTCAGATGCAGGAGGACAGAGGAAATAGTGCAAGTAGGGACAAAAAAAAAAAAACCTGAACACATAGAAAGGAGGCAGAAAGTGTCAACGCCTAGTTTTGAGTGATGCCTCTTTTTATTAAAAACACCAATGGGGTTTCCATGCAGAGTTGTGGATGAATAAGCAGGGAAGCCGAGTTGTGATTCCTTGTGCTCTACAGTCTCCCTCCTCTGCCTCAAACGCTTGTCATCTTCTTACGGCTTCCCCCCTCTCTGACGTCAACCTCCTCCACTGTTTACTGCACTCGGAGTTGGGGCTGCCAGGTTGGTGAGGTAAACACCTACTTGAATGTAAATGATACACTGCAGATGACAATCTTGCTTCAGGGCACCTATCAGCTACTTCCAAAAATGACTGTCTACATCAGCTGTGAGGAGCTATACATCTTTATTTAAATGAAAACAGTCACTTCTGATTGGCTGACAGGTGTGTCCATAAATTCCTATACAGAGCCACCACAAAGCTCAAGCCAACACTTTGATGTCTGTTGTAAATCATTCTTATATGGTAATTACTGACCTTATTCTTTAAGAAAGATATATCAACCAATAACAGCAGACACACTAAACCTGCCCATTTTCTTGCATTAAAATTGGAAGTTAACTTGGTTTACACCAACAAATTTGGGCATTTACTTGCCCATTAGAAAATAGGCTGGTCAGTACAGATGGATGGACTTGTACTTATATAGTGCTTTTCTAGTCGTATCGACCACTCAAAGCACTTTACACTACGTGTGACATTCACCCATTCACACAGTGCTTGCTCTATTCTACAAAGCGCTGTAACACATGCACACCCGTTCACACACCAACACAACGTGGGGTTCAGTATCTTGCCCAGGGATACTTCGGCACGGACTGGAGAAGCCAGGGATTGAACCGCTGACCTTCCGATTAGTTGGCGACCCGCTCTACCTCCTGAGCCACAGCTGCCAGACTTACAGATGCAGGACTTTACTGGTTAGAGGTAAAATCCTAATAGCTTATGCTATGTTTACTATACAAGTTAATAATATATGCAGAAGCCTCATTATTAATATGTTTTAGCTGAAGGACTTATATCTAAGCAGAGCAGGGATATTGTACACATGTTGATCCACTTGTAAGCACACAGATGGGGATGCAGTCAAAAAAAATGAGTGCAGCAAGTAAAGATTCTGATTCTAATCTAGATTCAAGATAATCTGTTATCCAAATGACTATCAACTCATCAATAATGATCTCATACAAAGTCTGTATTTACTGGGCTATAGGTACAGCAGCTCTGTACTTTTATTGGTCACGCAGTTTTGACATGGATTTAAGAAGCGCAGCACATTATACTTATAATACAATAGTAAATTAGGATATTTGATATTTGGACCGCAGGATAATATGGGTAGAATAAAGCTCTGACTCTGGATTATATTTCGCTTTAGTGCAAGCCTTTGTTGTTTCAGGTGCTTTTCACTTGTGCTGAGGCTATGTTGAGCCAGCAGCGATGACAGTATATCTACCTGAGTCTCTGTCAATGTACAGAGGTACAGAGAGCTTCTGTGCATGGCAGAATACAAGGACAAGCTTCAGTGGTTCTATACAGCCTGAAAAGAATATCATAATGGGGGTTATTAGAATGTGTGTGTGTGCGTGTGTGTGTGTGTGTGTCTGTCTGTCTGTCTGTGAGTTACCATAAAAGGTTGTGTGGAGAGGTGGGAGGTGCAGGGCTACTGCAAGCAACAGATTACTCCCTGAAGTGTATTCCATCCCATCTTTGAACAGGGAAAACCTGCTTTAAGCAAAGAACATGCCACAACACAAGAGTTATTACAGACTATTACAAGGATAAGCCAGAGCGTAGCCGCATACCATGCTATGCCATAAATCACATACGGTTCTGCTGAACTACATATTTGCATGTTTGTGTATTTATTGTATGAGAAGATTCACACCAGAATTAAAATAACACAGGCAGAGATAAACCAAGGCTAAGCACTGTCAACCAGAAAGCCTCACAAAAAACATTTACAGATTTACCGCCCCACACACACACACATAATATCAATAATACGGTACCAATAATAACACCTTGGCTGTCATAATTCAAAAAAGAGGACTTTCTTTTTTTGAGGTCGGCAGCTCAGGTCATTTAAAAGAAGGTAAATTTAGCTTGGGAAGGCGCAGCACAGAGCTCAGACAATGTCTCAAAGTCGCAATTGTCAGCAGTAAACAGTCTAACACAAGAACAAATCTACTGCTGACAGAGACAGAGAGGTTAATGGACCTCTAACCTTCCGGTCGAGTAGAATGGCGGCATTTTGCCAACAGCACTGCACGTCCCCTTCTAAAACATTGTCACTGGGCCGTGAATATAGATATTGCTGCTAACATGACCGGTGGCAACGAAATTTATGCTTGTTATTTATATGATCATTTCACCACGGCAGCCCACAATGAGACAGAAGTGAGTATGAACAAGGTAAGCCGCTTTCATACAAGCAGAAATTAAAGGATCAAAGACTATCAACAATCAAGCCAGATGCAACACTTGCTCAATGGAACAGTTTTCAAGATGTTGTGGTTTTATAGAGCTGCCTTCGATGAGAACCGAGCTGCTTATATTACTTCACAGCATTCAGTTATTTTCCATGAGAGAAGAAGAATTGAGTCATATCTGTTAGACTTGCTCTATGTGTGGGTAAACAGTGCACCTGTTACTTTGGAGATTCAGCTCCTTAGATGTACTAATCTGCACTGCCTAGGGAAAGCAGTCTTGACAGAGCGCTTAGTATAAGCCGCAGATATTGCTGAAGCAGTCTTCCAGACAAGAAAGGAGAGAACATGAAGGCAATGTATAATTACGGCATTATTAAAGGTAGAAGTCTGAAAAAAACACAGAGCAGAGAGGACAGCTCCTGTTAGCCCCCTGCAGGACAGACACACACTACAGCAGAAAGGCAAATAGCAATAACAAGATATGCCATTCTGGGTGTCCTCTGTCTACCATTAAGATTGTTGTGGCAGTAAATAGCAGGTAAATTGGTCTCTTCAGGGTCTTTGGGATTGCTTAGTGGACTAATGGCTAATGTGGCCGTCTGCTTCATTCTGATACACTTGTGTAAAAATCCCAATTAATTTCTGCTAATGTTGAGGCTAGCTGTCACATTTCCTGCTCTGTTAACAGCCAACAGCTGCCTCCTATACTTAAAGCTAAAAATATGAAATAATGACTATTAAATAAAAAATTAACTAAGACAAAACAGCCTAAAGAAATGTTAAGAGGAGCATGAGCACCAGAATATGGTCAATGCAATCCTTTCATTTCTTATTACGAAGATTACCTGGTGTCGAGTGAAATGGAGGGATAGCAGTGTGCAATGTTAACAAAATGGCACACTAACTTTAAATTGAGCACAAAGAGTCCTTCCTGTTCCTTTTAGAACAGGGATCGATGCTACAGGGAACAAGGATCAATATGAATTTGGTGAAATAATAGCTTAACGGTCCTGAGAAACCAGTACTTGTAGCCACTACTTGCAGGCTAATTAATTAGAGCAACAGCTCCCTACATCATATACTAGTGATGCCAAATCTCGACCAATCGGCTTGGGGGGGAAAAAAAAAACAAAAAAAAAAAACAAGGGTTCGCAGACAGGACAGCAGACATTTTTTCTTTGGTAATAAACCTCCACCTGTCACTTTGTTGTTTTTCACCCTCTTGATTTTCCTTCCTTCCTGCTGGAGCAAGACAGACTGCACTATGCATAAAAGTGCTCTTACTTTTATCTGTGCTGCTCAACAGAGAGTAGCAAATCTGTGTAAATGGCTGTAAACGTCAAAAGGGCAACCATGTTTCAGATGGGCTATATTTACCTCACATGACTCTGTGTGTATTCTAATGTTTTATTTATAGGTTTTTATTTTTGTTTTTTGATTATATATATATATATATATATATGTGTGTGTGTGTGTGTGTATGTATATATATATATATATATATATATATTTAAATCTGCGTTTCAGCAATTTTATGTTTGCTTTGGGAAATCAATGTATATATATACTCAACAGTGATTTCACTATCTACATAATCTCTCTCTAAAGACATGTTGGAGAGGCAGTGAGATGAGATAAAGCCAATTATAAATGAGTCTTGCAAAGCACTTTGATTTTAATCTCTCCTGTGAGTGTGAATGCGGTGCTAAAAGCTTGTTTCAAGAATATGGACCTAAAGTAAAGGTGTGCTAATTCAACTCATATAGGCAAGGTTATCCCGCTGCAATCAAACTCCCTGAATTCCAGAGTTCAAGTATTGCTCTCCCCATGAGCTAGTATACAGATGGAGCATTGGGACATTGGGTATTTTGATCCAAACACAAATTTCATCTTTGCTGACACACAGTAGCATGAAGAAGCATGACATGGCCTCCTTGTTTGCCTCTGAACCTCAATCTATGGTCTTGATGAAAGAGATGCTGATACCAAAGATACATTTTCCAGGACTGGTGGAGGGGCATGTTTCTAACCGACCACCACTCCAAACATTGAAAAGGGAAGGGGAAAAAAAACTCAACTGCGATCATTCATTTTATCCACCTGCCTGGCTGCTGGAAATGAAAACAGGTTGGCAAGATGAGGGCCTGAAGGGTGAGAGCCCAGAGTGGGCATGTGTCTGCCTGTCATATGCTGGTTGGACCTGCATCAGTCAGTGCTGTCAGTGCCCACTAAACAGTGTCAGGCAATGACAGAAATATGAGAGAATAAGAGGAAGAGAGGAATGCCAAAATATGTGGCGGGGGGTGTGATCTTGTCGAAAAAAATATTTGAGATGTGTATAGGTTTTTAAAATACAACATTTTCTAGTTAGCAGATTTAAAGGTGACTCGCAAACTTCCAGGACCAGATCACTGATTGGGCAACACTTCCTTTTGGTTACATTGTCACAACAATGTAGTGTTTCTGGTTTGGGATGGCAAGTACAGAGAGACCAGGAGAGGTGAATGAAATGGGAGGATTTGAACTTGGTTTAAATTTTAACCTACTGTAAGACTAAAATGCTCCTACATTCTATGCAGACCATGAAAAAAAATACATAATAGCAAACTGATCAATGTTCCCAAAGCTAATGTCAAAACAGTCTCATCTGTAAAAATGCTGTTACAGACGTCCCCAGCCAATCAAATTCTGATCCATTTACTGTGCTATATTGTGCTTTGTTCAGCTCAGCCTGCTAGTAATCTCCTTTACAACAGCCTACAGTGTGGCAATTCACTCATATGTGAGTGAAATTTTGAAAAATTATGTCAGGTTACAACTACTCTTCAGAGCACAACCACTACTGACCAGTTGCTCTTACTTCAATAGTCATAAAATGCCTGGAAAAGCTGGTTCTGAATACCAATCTGCCAGCCATCAGACCAGGTGGACCCCCACCAGTTATTATCAGGCAGCTATACTTGAATCCCTTTTGTTGACTTCAGCACATGATAAAGAAACAACGCTATCTTAACATCCCACCCACTCCTCATCCACTAGATTCATGATTTACACCCTACATCCTCTATACAAATGAGTGTACCAGCCTTTCACCTATGACCACATACTTCAAATACTGTGATGTACACAGCCTTACCTGGACAATTCAATGATAAGAGCTCTGTAAAAGCTCATCTTTGCTCACTTTCTCCGTTCACATAGACTGACAACTGCCTTCAACGTCATCTGCCTCACTATGGCCAAGTCTCTCAAACATGAACGACAGAACCATCACACACCTAGCAATCATAATAGCCAATGACATGGATCACCTACTGAATCCACACCTCACATTACTGCCATCTGGTCAGAGATACAGGCCTTTAAAATGGAGAAGAGTTCTGTTCAGCTGGAGTTTTGAACTTTTAGCAGCCCTTAACATAGTGACATCGCTGACACTATTGTACAGATCTGAATAAAGTCATGTGAGTGCATATGCAGCTTGCAACTGCAAGCTGGGATACAGGCACAGGTGCAGGGGCATGTATATGTAGAGGTCAAAATAGTGAGACAGCATGCACAGGATGTCATTCGTTTCTATGGAATATGTTCAGACTGTGGTCACTTCATTGCACTTGTTGTGTTGTTTAGAAACATAAGGCGAGATGCTTATTATTCTGACCAATTACAGGGGAGAAGTTAAAGAACAGAAACACCAGATAAAAGCAATACAGTTTAACAGCACCACAAACTGTTATCCTCTGAAGATTGCCAGTTAAATCATCAAAAACCAACAGTATACAATCATGAAGGTAGGTTTTATTGGAAGGACCGTTGTATTAGATCACTTGTCACTGGTACAAGGTGTACCTAAAACACCGGAAACTCAGTGCATGTTACAGTGTCAATATGCATCTGTCCTGCCATACTATTTCACACTCCATCTCAGTTTTCTATATGCTAATACCCCACGCACATGGTAATAGTTGAGAGTTAACATCACAGATCTGCAAAGTGCTCTAACGCAACAGCCTGAGTCATGTTGGGACCTTGGCTTGTGGACCCATATTCTTAATGAAGCGCCCGTGAAATGGGGAGTCTAGCTCATAAAACCGTTGTCATCGCGGCAACTTGAATAGAGCTGACAGTATTCCATGCGTCATGATATACCTCTGTTGAAAGTTATTGGCAAGAGCAGAGTGCATAACAAGACAATCATCGAAGTTATTATGCCACAGACCACAGCAATGGTCAAACAGACAGCATGCCAGGTTCTTTTGTTGATAAGTTTATTTTGGTCCTGTTGTCCTGAAGATGCTTTTCCATGATGGGGCTAATAACAGTTGATTGCAATAGGAGGAAGCCCGAACAAATAAATGACAAAAACGACAGAAATCAGTCATGTTATTACTCAATCAGTGTTCTTTATCATAAAAAGAAAAACTTTTTTTCTGTGCTTAAAACACAGTCATTATTCGATGAACAATTATTCACAGTGTGTGTGAATGTTGATTACAAAGCCACTTCTGTAGAAATGGGAGGGAGACATTCACCATCAAATATGGATGGAATGGGATGTTGTTATTTCCATCATGAGCACTACCATGGCTTTTCAGTAAACAGTGCAAGGGCAGGTGTGGATGTAGATATGGCAACTGTAAGTGTTGGTAGGTAGGTAAACACTAGTTGGTGACTGCACAGTGTGTGAAGATGGTGAGAAAAAATTATTGTGCTCGTTAGATTGATCACTTCTGCAAACAGTAAAGTATGGTTCATGTCAAACTTATGGGAGTGAGGAAGACAAGGTTTTGGCATAGACATATCAGAACAGTCAACATGGTAAATAGAGCCTCAGACAATGCAAATGCTGTTAGAGCGGTGAAAAAGCGATTCTCAGATAATAAAGTTGTGTGTAATATTTGCCCATATGCAGCGATATATTTATCCTAGTAACACAGTGTTAGGGTGCAGCAATGACACCTGCCTGCCCAGCCAACCCCTTACTAGCAACATGTTTATCACCCCGCCACAGATTTCCTCTCGTTGCCGAATGATGAGCAAGGAGCCAGTTGCAAACAGGTGTTATCTCCACTACTGCATTGTCACTCAGTTACGCAGGACTCATCGACCAACAGAGAGCAGACAAACACAAACCACAGACAGGGAAGAGGGGGGAAAACCCTGTATCACCAGTGCGACGTCAATCCCTTTCGATCAAGCACTCTGATCTTCACTTGTCTTCAAAAGGCAAGAGATCAGTGTCAGCTAAGGTCAAAAGTAAATGGGGGAGAGGGGATGAGCTATCCCCGGAAACCACAAAGACAAGATCAAGTTCAGGCAGGAGAGGAACAAATTGGAAGTGAACAGGAAAATAGAGGTTTATAGAGGGAAACCAGGAGAGGCGTTAAAGAAAACCTTCCTAGGCTGATTGATCATTCGAGTGGGTTAGGTAGCACAGTATGCAAAGCTGTTAAAAACCCAAGCTCGCCCACCGCCAAATTTATTATCCTCCAGCCTATTTATCATGCATAAAGGTATATACACAAAATGTAAAACCATATATGGTGAGACTGTACAATTCAAACTCAAGGTTTGAAAGCTTGAAAACGTAATGTGGGGTTGTTCCGAGAGTAACCACGTTTTCAGCTCGTTTCCACAAGTTGGAAAAGCACACAGCAGCAGGTAACATACACAAAGTATAAGCCTCTGAGTAGTTTACACTACCATGCAGTGAACAAGACACGTTTGCCGAATGCAGTGGTGTTTGTTGCAAAATAATACGAAGGCACGAATATGCGAGAGACTTCCTGGGGCTGCCCAGCAAGCTTAGTAAGGCGCCATTTCATGAAGGGTGTTGCTTAAGGTACTTGGGCTCATTATATAAAGTCAAAGTTTCAGGTATTCATATGTAAAGTGGGGCAGACAGTAATCTGCTGATTCCAGATAAAAAGGACTAAAATTAGGCAGGATCACCCATGACGCGCCAACAGACTGCCGCAGTAGTTGAAACCAAATTCATTTCGATTGAAGACCGACCCATTAGCGCCACCTGTAGAGTGGAAAAGCCAGCGTGGAAATGTAAATAAGTTACGGCTGTGGTCTTTACACGCATTTGACGCTTTTGAAGACCAGGTTTTCAAGAGTTTATATATCACGCAAAAGCGTGTAGACCAATTATATTTAAGTCGTTTTACAGTTACGATAATGCTTGAATCTGCACAATATCATAGGTTCAAAATTACGTCATGTTCGCTTGCCCATACCGCAATCAGAAGCTCATGACAGCAGACAAAACGCCTGTGTAGTACAGGCAGCGCGACCCAACGCTGCAGGTGCTGTAGAAAGGAAGGGTGTGCGCACCCCAGTGCAGGTGAAAGGAAGGTAGCAGAGGTGTGGGACCGAAGTTGGGGCTTAGTATGGTTGCCATCGCCCAATTACCTGGACAACCACTTTCACCAGCAACATTTTCAGCAAAAGTGTCAATATCAAACCCTCTCCGCCCGAAGTTTAAGAATAGTGCATAGGCTCTTTGGCCGATGTCAGAGAAGAGAAACAGCGAACAAGGCAGTAGAAGTCAGTCTCTTCATTGGGACTTATAGCTTAGAGAGGGCACGCCTGTCGGGGAGCCACATGTTTGTATCCTCTAAATCAGGAGGAGTTCTGACCTATCTTATTCAACCGGGCCACCGCCAAGGCGTTGAATTGTTCAGCTTGCACCTCTAGTGCCCAGATTACACACAGACCTTTTGGACACAGTGGTAAAGAATTAAATAAATAAAACACACAAAAAACACTCCCATGTAATAAATTCACTGCATGCGGTAGTTAAATACCTAGGCAGAAGTTTATGGTTGTGTTTTTGGGTCTTCCAGGAGTCGGTAAATAAACACGCTTTCACACACTGCTCACTATTATATCTATGAGTTAAGTCATAGTACATTCAGAAACTTGCTTCCACTCTGGAAATTGGGCCTGGACAGCAGAGAAGCGTACTTCCAACTGGGAAGAAAGTGAGGTTGGACCAACAGAACAGCCCCGCAGCAGGCTCATCCACCCACACTGGTCCTGAGAGCCAGAGATACATGTTCAGACATACAATAAACACAACAAACAGGATAGCACTGTCGTTAAAAACTTTTCAGATGGCAAATATATATACAACATAAACTTAGATAAAACTGCTAAAATAAGACCCCTCCTCTTTCTCTGCCCGCAGGAGATTATCCAACAGAGACAGTTATGGGGGAGTCTCATCACGAACTATTGAGAAATGATAAATTAGAAGGTATAATAAAATAAACAAATGTTAGTATTACAGTGTATCAACATAATTCTGAGAAGGAGCATACACTTCATATGCACACAAACAGTAGGTATTTAAGGCACTGTACACAGACCAGCAATATTAAGGTAAAAGACATGTTGCGCCAGGTTTGTCCTCCCACATGTTACAGCTTTATTGTTCTCGAATTACTCAAAGGGTTCACATGGCACCAAAGTTACTTTCCTTACCAGCTATTCACACCAATGTCCGCACAAAACACCACCCGCGGTTTTTCGTCCAGAGATGGTCAGAGTTGGGCACTTGTTCACCAAAGGAGTACCGTGGGGAGATCATAACCACTTTATTATTCGCAAGCTGGCCCCGTTATTGATCAGCGCCCGTCTGGGAAAATCACCTGCCAGACCGGGTGACAGTTCGCACCCGGCCCCGCTTGCGTCACGCCAAAACACCGCTTCCGCCACTTCGCCAAACTATTGTCATCATACACATAGATTTACATCAGTCTGGTTGGCGGCGATGTGATACCTGATCCCGCACAGGTGTAAAGCATGCTTATTTGCTCATTGGAAGTCAGCAAAAGAAGGAAGGAAAGGTTCTGGGGATTACATCAAGCTTCATTCACATCAGCAAACCGTCAAGCCATGAAAAACCAAATGGCTACCTTTTCTTGAGTTTCCCAGTGAAACCCGCAATTTCCAGGAAGGAACACGCTCTCAGTCTCATCCAGACAGGTCCTAGTTATCTCTGGGCGAAATTTAAGTCGAAAAGCAATCAGACTAATGTTGTTCAGGAAGACGCCACCTCATCTGGGGCGCTTCATCGTCTGCACCGCATCTGACCAGCAGAGACCGGCTCAACCGATTTTTGCAAACCCAGGCTTAACCTCGCGGGGCTTTCACAAGACCCACGATGTCACGGATCTCAGTGCTTATTAGTTATGCACGACCGCATACAACAGATTACTTTTGTGGCAAAAGCAATGCAACAGAGGAATGGCGAAGACCCTGCCAACAATAATGTAATCCAGAACGGTAAAGCACAAATTGA
>BRZM01002590.1:75656-91478 GCA_033238685.1 Lates japonicus | reverse complement strand
CTTCCATGGAAGAAAAGCAAACAAATATATAAACAGTCACATTTGAATTCTGAGTTACTCGAATGTTGATATAAAAACTTTTAAGAGCAGAACTAGAACCATATTTTCTTGAACGGAGAGGAAATCGTTTTCAATACAAAACAGAGAAAAGCGATCATCACTCACCATAGTAGGTTAGTAACAAAAAGTATTACTATTATGAGAAATTTTAAAATAGTGATTATTTGGAACAAAGTGTGGAATTTAATACCAATTAAAGGTTTATGCATTGTTGTCAAATATGCATTTGTACTTCAGATAGTTTAAAGAAGGCATGAATATCAACATTAAAAAGCTTTTTTGACAATGTCAAAGTACTGACCAATGTGTATCGATGGCTTTAATTTTTCTATCTATACATAAGTACAAGTGTTTGATTACTGTGTCAGGTTATGCCTGAAATTACAATTTTGAAAACAGAGCTGAAGAGTGAAGTGTGAATCTGAGAAAGACTTACAGTTTAATGATGGACATCGCATCTGTTGTACCCTCTAAATTTGCTCATTGCTTCCTACACTTTCTAGATTCTCTAATAGTCTGCTCTCCCTGTGTCGTTTCTCTGAGCAACAGAGAGAGGAAAGCTTAGTGTTTCACACGCACACTGAAAATACGCTTATTTAATGCTACAGACCAGTGCTGGGTCTTAACATGCTTGCTTTCATTACATTAGTGAAAAAAACAAACAATCAGTTTCCAATGCATTTACTAGTGTGTCTTTTCAAGAACAAAAAAACAAAAACAAAACGACTGATATCTTTAAAAGTGTGAAGATCACTCCAATGCAGTTGTTATTTAAAAATGGGAATATTTCTAAACAGTCGGTTGCACTAAAATAATAGTTTACACATTGTATGTCTGATACCTCAAACTCTCACAGTAAGGATCTCTGCTTGCAGTGATGATGGGTCTGTGGTGTAACAGACGGGACTGGATCATCTTACATCTGCGATAACAATAACAGACCAGTTAAACAAGATACTGTGATATTGTGACGAGTTAGTATCATGTAAAAATGCTGAGTACACTTTGACTGAACTTCATTTCCTCAAAAACAATTCACAGCACATCAAATAGTTTTGTCATCAGTCTACACCTTAACACACTAACAGCAGTCTGGGTGACAACAGAGGCTAACATGTGTTAACTGTTGACGATGAGAATGATTTCACTCACTTCTTTCCATTTCAGAAACTCCGGGTTGCCGCAGCTAGCTGCTAACTGCCGTCACTTCTAAATGTTCCGTGCTGGCTAACTGGTGCAAGAAGGCTCTGGCGACGACCAGTCATCAACGTGGGGTTATTGTTGTTGTCATGCGGTAATAGCTATCAGCGACAATATATATGCATATATATATAATCAGGTATAATTGTAGTCGGGTGAATTAGAGTCAGCTGCCTGAAATATAAATATTTACGAGTACTTCCCGGGTACTGAGCCGTGGAATATAAACCAAGTCTGAAAGAGGTGTCACAATCAAATCATTTAACAAGTTTACATAAAATACAGTACTGTAATATACAATGGCATTGTGATTTTTTAAATATCTAAGGCTTGTGTGTGTGAGACGAAAAGAGACAGTAGCGTGGGTTCAAGTTTTGCGTGACAGAGAACAGCGATATGATCTTGCTCTGTGGGTGGAAACACAGTGGCAACAGAATCTATTTTTAAAAACTAATTTCAAAATGCAAACAATTAATCAATGATAGCAAGATGTGTCATGAAATATAAGACACTAAATTGTGACTCTTGCTCATAGTCTGATTGAGCGCTCATTACTAAGCTATGAATAACTCTGAGTATTTTTCAGGTTGTGATAAATCATATGGCTGGTAACCTGTTTATCTCCTCCGTGCTCTTCTTTGTCTTGGTGCATAGTGTGGTTTACCTAGATCTTTGCATCCACCTGTGGTAAAACCATGAGTATCTAGACCAAATTCCATTTATTAGCATCTTATTAACACTGATAATTCTAGACTGTAAACCAAAAGTGATTTATAAACATAAATAATTAATTCATATTGCTCCTTCTTTACAACATAAACATGATACAAGGTGCTTACTATAAAGGTACTTCTAGTACCACCAATAATGACATCAATAAACTGTTTTATACCTAAATTCTCATGGTTTGTTCACAATGCTGGGTGTTGTGACCTTATGATGCTTATAATACATTAAATAAATGCCAAATATTCTTCACTGACATTACAAAATACCTTAATTTTTGTATAGTATAGAAGTATAAGGAATGCTTATAGTTCCCTTTTTGATGAGCTACAGTAGGGACATTAATTCAGATTTTGCTTCAAAGGTCCGTTTATCAAGATATAAATATAGTGGTTGTATTATTCTTCCTGTTTTGCTTTGAATGTCTTCACTAGTCATGAAGATGGCGCGTCTCTCATTGGTTTTCGTCCGTGCAGCGAAACCTTGCGGATTATAATGCTTTTGCCATATTTTATAGAGATGCAAAAATGTTTGCGCAATGTATTAATGAGCACAGCACTTTCTGGCAAGAGCAACACATACTTTTCGGTAGGGTGGATGAGGCACTGTTTAGTAAAATGTTGCCTGGTTGACTCAAAGGTTGTGAGCCTAAATTTATTAGGACACTGTTGCTCAGTTAGAAAATGTTGAGCGCCATAATCCCCATTGTTTCCAGTTTATTGCCATACCATTTCGTTTCAGTTTGGACCTATTAAAGAATTAAATGAAAGCTGATCATAAGCTGAAGGATAAAACAAGCCCTTCAATGCAGCCTCATTTTTGTCTGAACAGATGATCTCTGACCACAAAACATGTCAGAACCAGCAAAAGAGCTTTGTGACAGAAATGTGGCTGTTTGTTCATGAGGGTGAAATTAAAACATTAAGATCAGCTCTGAGAGAATAGTAGAGTCAGATTCAATCCATTATTACCATATTATTAACATAACATGCTTTTTTTGTTGTTTAGAATATATAAATAGAGATATTCAATTATTCAGGAATTTTGATTTTGTAAATCAATTAAAAAACTCTTATTCTTTCTAACATGAATCAGCTTTTGACAACAAGATAAGCCAATAAAGGGAGTAAATCTTCCTTCCTTCAAAATAGTTATTGGCTGGTATTTAAATTTGATTCAGTAAAATAAGCCATAGTATTTGTCTGTTCTCAAAAGTATACTTTAATGCTAGTGTATTATAACTTTATTTAATTTTCTATTTTTTAAAATAAGCAAACCTTTGGTCAGTTTAATTTAGGTTGAGCATACTTAACTTGGGGATGAGAGTGGATTTACCATAATATTGGCCTATTAAAATAAGACTTTATCCATATTCTAGTGTTTTTAAGGGAAGGTTCAAATTTCCACTACTCTAAACTCATCTTAATATTTTGAGTTTTAACAGCATTACAAAGGCTGATCAGCTCTTTATCCTTATGAAATATATCTTGCCATTCAAAATACTGACATTTTGATGGGTTACCGTTTATACGAAACTTGTTGCATGAAAAGGCACATATTGACTACTGTGTTTCTCTCCTCAGGTCTATTAAGTAGATCTTGCATTTTGGCTGATGCAGAGTGCTAGGACTCTCTCCAATTGTCTAAAAAATTCATATTATTCAGTTTAGCTTTTGTAAAACTTGGTAATGTGTCAACGTTGTTTTGCTATTGTCCTCATTTTCATCATTTAATTTTATATCTTTATTGATCTAGTTCAACTAATTGTTCTATTATGGTAAGTTGGTTTGTCAGTTTGTATCTATTGTGATTAATTTTATAGGGGTGACAAATACATCATATTTCTATATAATTATTGAGTAAAAAGAAATTAAGTAGTTTAATCGATAGTTTGTGTAAATGACATTATAAAGTTAATATTTTTGACGCTGACAATATTGATCTCCTTGTCATTACCCACGGTAAGTACCAGCGAGCAAATACAGTTCTTCCCTTGATCTGTATGCAAACAGAAGCAAAGGTGCCAGCACGCTGTATATAAGATAAACAAATGCAGGGGAGTGACAGTAGATACTGGCATGAAAGTCAGTAAAGTGTATGTATTCAGGGCTCTAAGTATGTTCTATACATACTGAACTGCTAGTCAATCATTTAGCTTTGATTCACTATTAATGTGAGTTATAGACCATATAGTATACATGTATCTATTTTCCTTGTCATATAAGACACACCAATCTATTCCTCATCTCTTCATTACACCTCCATAGGGTCTGCAATCCGTGATAACCAACAGTGACTAGCCTCTGTGTACCGATGTAATCCTCAAAATGTCCTGCAGCACTTCAGCGGTGCTTCAGTTGAGAGGAGGTCTAATGAGTGTAGTTCCTTCAATATTTCTGAGCTCGCCCTGGTGACCTCTTGCCATATATCCATATGTGTGATGGTGTATTATATATCTCTCTCTCAGGCAGCGGTTGTGCCGGGTCCGTGGGAACCGTTGCTTTGTGCTGGATGGCACTCACCGCACAGGCAGTGGTGGTGGTGGAAGGAGAAAGAGGAAGAAGAGGTGATACTCACTGGTGCCTCTGGATGGGGTGCCAGTCAGGGTTGTCCTGGTGTGCTGGACATGGTTCAGTGGTCAGCCGGGTGTAGCAGAGGCAGGCCCATGCGGTGGTTTAATCATTTGTCCCAAGCCCAGGCAGTGGCGGTGCAGCTCATCAGAAATCATATAATCGTCAGCGGCACTGGGAAGGCAGGTTTTCTCTTTAGCTGAAAAACAAACTGAAACCATGTCAGACCTTCGCCAGGATAACGACTTCCCTGCAGGTCAAATATCAGGACAAATATGTGTGTGTGCCAGAGGGATATGATATCGACTATAGTTGATCTTGTTACCATTTGAACATGATTAACAGGAACCGCCTTCCTCCATGTTCTAATCCTCTCAGTCTTGGGGAGGATGTCACTATCAAGGCAGTGTAAGTTGACTGAGGCACAACAGGCTGGGAGGCTCAAACCTGTTGAGGCCAGGTGTCTGTAAAAGTGCTCTACATTCAGTGATCATCTGGGCTGGATGTCAGGATGTCTCAAGGCTGCTGGGGTGTGGTAATACACAACATGCTTGAACCTGCAGGTGGAGGTGCTGGTGGGAGGGCTGAGGCCGGCTCACTGTAGTTCAAGTTTTTGTGCATGTGCAGACATTCTGGAAAAGGCAGGAGTAGGAAAGGGGTCTGCTGGTTGGGCTTTGTACACAAACTCAAACACACAGCCATCTGACACACTGCTGTGCGCTCTGCACGCCGGGCGCAGCGTGCACTTAACCAGGTCAGGGCCTTACTGACTGCGGTGCGGCAACCTGGTGTTCAAAATGCTGGCTGTTCCTCAGGCACATGATGTCAGGGCGGACACATACACACATGCACACATACACAAAAATTATCCCGCGCCAGACCAAAGAGACAGATGACACCCAGCATGAAGCTAAAGCCAAATCTGTAAGCGTCCACTGCGATCCAGCTGGCTAGCCCTAGGGTACCTGTCTCTGTGAAGGGGAATCAGCGTCACCCCCGTGAGCTGTCAAATTAGCTCACAGGGCTGGAAATGCTGAAGAGATTTGGCCCCTCGTTGTGGAATAGCAAAAAATGGGGGGTGGGGGGTGGGGGGGGGGTGGTATTAAAAAAATTTTATTAATTCATCTTCCTGTTGGGAAAAAGGTTAAACTCCCAAGAACATAAATCAGGAAGGGTGGACTTATTAGTGTGAACCTGTAGAGGAGGAGAGGCTTATAATGAAGACACACAGGACACATGTATACACACACACATACACACATACTATTCCAAAACCAATGAGCACAGGCACATATGCACACATGTACGTACGCATGCACATTATTAGACACAGGAAAAAAAAAAAAACATTATTGCATGTACACACATATACACATATGCACCCTGCATGCTCATTCACACATACACACAGACTCACATACACAGTGCCAGGGGCAAGCTTTCAATTACTGCCAGTGCTAAGCAGTCACCTGGGAGAGATGTACCATGTTTGAGTGGAAAGGCATTTCCACCAAGATTTTAGTTATTTATTTTTTTTTACCTCTTCTTGTCCCAGTTGTAAGACAGCTGTGAATGTCAGGCACATGATCTAAAATGACATTAAACAAAACAGCAAGTGTTTCCTCAGTGAAAATTTACATCAGAGGAAATTATAATGGAAAAAGCTTGTTTGAAAAGTGAGATTCATAACAACTGCTGAATGTGTAACAAGGCGCGTGATTGAGGGCTTTAAGGATTAAGTTGTCAATTTAGTCAAAATAAGATGATTACTGTGAAATACTGGAAACATAGCTGAATTAGTTTGTAAGTAGTCCAGCAACATGAAAGAAGACATCACACATAATTTTAAAGATATAAAAACAACAACTTTTCCAAGTCACCCCATTGAATCCTGATATGTAAAGGGAGTTCCAAATGTCAAAATTATGACTTGTGACCCTCACATAAGCCATTTGTTTTGCAAAAATCTCCCAAGGGAAGTATGGAGCAACATGTAAACCTGGGATGAGAAAAAGTCACATAAGTCTCCCCCTTTTATGACACTCCTTACTCAAACATTATTTTTTACAGGTAGTTACTCTAATCTTTAAGAAAAAGTAATAAAAAAAAGTATATTAATTACTTAAACATACTGAACATTCAAAATGCAAAATTTGTGTACAGGCAAACATGCAGTGCAACCTATGTGGAAAAATGTTCAATAATAAATAAAAAGTGAATGAACATTTACTTTGGTTTTTAATTGATTTTTTCTTCAATAAAAAGTCCTTTTTTTCCTTCTGATTAGCATAACTTTTTCTGGGAAACTACCTAGAAAATTACTGAAAGTTATCCATTAAGTGAAGCTTTACCAAAATTATCTCAAAAAGAATAGCTTACTATGATTTTTTACTTCATCTAAAAGTGAGAGAGCTGTTAAATTCTGAGCTGAAAAAAAATATTAGGTTTTGTTTATTTTTGCTCAGATCTTCTTTTATCACTACAGCGTAATGCCTGCAAACTTAACAGGAAAGAGGACTGTTCGATTACTCTAAGAAATAAAAGAAAAAATATAGTGGCCATGGTTTAGACACAGTGAAGTCCTCCTAGATCCAAAGTGTCCCTGCCATGCTGGCATGCTAATAGCCACAGCGGGTTTCCTGTGGGTGGGGTGACATTGACAATAGTGAAGAAGTAAGGACTGCCAACAACAACACTGCTCCCTGGTGTGTGTGACAACATGTTGACCCCTTTGGAGAGCCTGTCCTGCCCTGAGACAGACAAGTGTGTGTGAGTGCATGTGTGTGTGTGTGTGTGTGTGTGTGTGTAGTTGTGTGTTAGGGTATAAGATGGAACCTGACAGGAGTTTAGCACTGATGACCACCCTGGCGAGAGATGGCAGAACTCCTCCTTGAGGGAGACACTGTCACTCCTCTATGTTTGAGTATGGGTTGTGTGATTGTTCTCACTTGCTGAGCTTCGTCAGGCTTGAAAAGTGTGTTGAAAATAATAAGACACTTAAGTATAAGGTCATGTTTTTAACCAGGAAATTTCAGAATCACATGATGCAGTTTGGATATAACAACTATATATAACAATTAAGGTAACTCCATGACTACCGAAAAAAAAAACCCATCCACTGATGAAGAACAAACACAAATAAAGACAGAGACACAAAATTAACTTCTTCTCTGTCTGTGAAATGGGCGTTGTCATAACACAGTCACAACATCCACTGAAAAGAATGGATAATAAACCTGCACATTTGATGTGAGAACAGGGTTAGATTACAGTTGCAATGAATGGTGGGCAGTGCCCATGCTGTCTAAATTTCATTTCAGTGAATCAAACATCTACATTCATATTACCTGATTCTACTTTTCATAGCATACCAATAACAACATGTTGAAACAACTGTCATCTACGAACATGCTGAAAATTATGGATTACTATGGACTGCAGCTTTAAGGCACTTCTACATTGAGTTCATCGTTCTTCTCTTTCCCTCTCTTCTCTACTCCTCTCCGCTGATGTTTGTCCCTTGAGGTGCTCCCTTAATGTCTTTGACTAAACTTCAGCCAGTCTTGACAGTGACAATGCCCCATAGGAACACAGTTGAGAAGAGACCAATATGATTGTAATGGAGGGTTTGCGGGCAGGGTCTATCACACTGTGTCACCTATAAAAAGCACAACAACCAACTGGCAGGGTGCAAGGCACTTCTGGCTACAGAGATGAAAAAAAAAAAAAATCATATAAGCTACTCAACTGTTCTATAGACTTAAAAAGAGATTCTGTAGAGAGAGGGGACATTTTCAATTTTGTCTTCCTGTTGTGTCACACTCACCACTGAACACAGTGAAGACTGGGGTGTCACATTAGTTGAAGAGGAGAGTTTTATAGAATAAAAGTCTTGTGGAAAGGCGACATTATCTTATTTTTGTGTGAGGAATGAAGAACGTACTACTTTTGAAAGTGTGCAAAGATTATTTAATTTGATGAAGTACGCTTCCCTATTTATTTACTTCATTTCAGTTACACATAATTGATTTTGTTTAGATCAGACTGCATCAGAAATGGAACTAATCTGCATTATTGACAGACTGATCATTGAGAGTAAAAAAAAAAGTTATCTTCCTTTATTATGGTAAAAGAAATCCTTCAAAATACACTTATAACAACAATATTCATGAACCTATCTATATAATTATCCCTTTGACTTTCTTAATTCATATCATTTGTTAAATCGCGAACACAGTGTGAAATGATGGGACCATCTTTGCACATTAACACCATGTCAGCACTTGAATGTCTTGCTTTTCTTTGTATCTATATTATCTGTAACCCATTCTTCCTTTTATGTTTGTGTGTGTACTATTATTGTGTGCGCAGTGTGTGTGTATGAGCGTCATCACGCCACCTCCCTGAGGATTGGTGGATGAAAGAGGGCTGTAAAGAGCAGCATGACAGCTGTGAAAGTCACAAGGGGAGTCCACCAGCGCCGTGAAGAAGGCAAAGTTTCCCTCCCTCTGGGTATGACCTGAGTGTGTGTGTGTGGACATATATGTTTCTGTCAGGGAATATAATAGCGATAGTGTATGTATATGCGTAGAATACTGTCTACATGGTTAAATAAAAGGCCGTGTCTGTTTGCCTCTGTGTTTGTTTCTGTGTCTGTTTCCCTGTGTGTGGATCATCCTTGAGCTAAATGCAACACACTGGAATCTATTTATAGAGCTACTCAGCCTCCTCCAAGCGCCCCATCCCTCTGTCCCTCCCATCCCGCCCGTCTCTATCAGCATCTTTCATCGTGCCGGCCTACCCTCCCACCTTCATCCCTGAGGCAGGCATCGCATGTGTGTGTGTGTGTGCGTGTGTGCGTGTGACTGTGCGTTTATATCCTCAGGATCTCACTTCAAAGACTGGTGGTTTTGGATCGGTCGAAGTTTGTGGATGTTGAGGCATTTTTGAGATGGATAGATAGTTCTCTCTGTGTGTGTGTGTGTGTGAGTGTTTGTGTGTGTGTGTGTGTGTGTGTGCACGCACGTGTGAGTAAATCAGCACAACATCAAGGATCAGGAGATACAGAGATGACTTGTGTTTTTCTGTCGAGATGTCGATTTCACGCCACCCTCGTTTACGGGTGCTTTTCAAAGAAGCCAGTGATCAGCTGTGTGTCATGTGCTGTTAGATTTAGCCTGAATGGGGAGAGTTTTTTGGTCTTCCCTCAAGATCAAATGTTATCACCGCTGCACTGAGAAACACTGTGCACAAACACACAAATCAGCAACTGTCCCTCTGGGTCACTTTAGGCAGGAGCCTAACCATTTTTAGACCATACATTCACTTTATTACATTTAAACTTAATCAGTAATGTTTATCTATCCAACCACTATATTGTTCACTGACCGCCTTCTTTTGAGATGCAACTGGCAACTGGACTGGGGAGTATGAATCGAGGCCCCTGGCCCTTTACTTTGTCAACAAGGCCCACTGGCGATTGTACTGCACAGAGGGGCTGTAATTCATTTCATGGGACACCGCGAGGGAAAATAAAAGTGTCCCTCAACAGCACACTCTGCAAATTGGTGAATTAGCTTGCCTTTAACCTTTCAGCGATCTGTTTGTCTTCTGCTTATCCATGCCTGTCACTGTTAAACACACTGTTTCTTGTCAAGGAACATCTTTCTCACTGATTTAATTGGGGATTATGACACCTTAAATGAGCTTAAATTTCATTCCTGAATCTTTTATTTCATAACTGAATCTAATTGAATATGAGGGGGAAACATTTTCCTCTGTAACACAACTTAATTTATTCATTAACATACCAGTCTTCTTAATGGTATTATGTAGTTCAAAGTTGCATTTAACCATTTTTAACCACTCTGGAAAGACTCCAAAATAAACTTGCATTCAGCCTGATATTGGTTTAACAAGCTCTTATTAAGTACCTACTTACAAACATATCTGGGTTTAACTGGCTCATTTGGTGTCCAACATTCCTGACAAATCACTAGTTTCTTTCAGTTTACTCCAAGTTTGATGTTGGACTAGTAGTAAAGAGTTTGATTTCATGGGCCTGCAATTTTACAGGCTATTTGGATATGGGAGTATTTTATCAACATGTAAGTGCAACATGTGGGTTAGTGTTTCTCTTGCAGTAAGAATTATATATAAAAAAATACTAAAAACAAATAATTCCATACATATTAAGTGATATATATATATGTGTGTGTGTGTGTGTATGTTGATGCAGGACTGTCACTGCCAGATTGCAGCTTCATGCCCTCAGTCCACTATATAGCCAGTCAGCAGTGAAGCCACACCTTCCTAACACACACATGAGAAGAGCAAAATGTGGGTTTCTGGTTTATAATTATGTTTCAATTAATCATTTAAAATACTGTTGACTGACTGTCCTATCCCTCACTCATACTATATGATGTACTGCACTATATTGTGCCGGTGTCATTCATATTCATAACATAATATATTCTATCATATTGATATGTTTGTCACCTCGCATGTTTGATAAACACACAAAAATTAAGGTTACTTACTGTTTCTATGGAGATGAAATATTATCTCTAATTTGAATTCCCCTTTAACTGTAAATCTATTCCAAGCCCACAGGGGGTGGGGTGAGGGTTGTTTGTCTCTAACTTTCTGTGTATAAGTGAGAATATATGCATGGTTTGACCTTTTTTTTTCTTAAAAAAAAAAAAAAAATTCTGTCATTACATCACAACAACCAACTGCAACACCATTGCTACCTTCCAAGAGACACAGTCTAGAAATGTACACTGTTATCCCTATATTTAAATGATTATTGTGTCGTAATGACTGGCTTTTTACCCAAGCTTCAAGTGTGCCCGTTAGTCCACTGAATCTTCCTTGTGTCTAATTTTCAAATTCTGTTTTTATAAACAACATCTCGCATTCATTATATTTATATGCAACTATTCTGACAAACAAACAAGTACAGTACAAGCAGCAGTGTGATTGTCATATAAAAGAGATGAGCGTGACAGGCAGGGTTGATTGACTTAACCACAGTCCTGAGTCTGCTATACTGTAAGTTGGGCATATTGAAAGACCTGCTCAAAGCTGTTGGCAGTGAAAACCCTTAAAGAAAAACTTAACCATGGCAGACTCACATTGATGTCCCATATGTGTTTCACCTATGCAAAACACACCTGCATATATATATAGAATCTGTTGGAGGCGATGATATTCATTTATATACTTTTTTGCTTTTGAATCTAATTATTTATTTACATGCAAACCTACACTTTCAGTTTGTGGGAAAGTGCAGGGATGTTTGCTGCTGTTAGCTAAATCATGGTAGGTGGTTTAAAGAAAAAAGCAGAGGTGCAAAGTTAGAAAAGAAATTACACAAGCAATAATGATTAGATTAATCTTTAAAATGGAAACAGAGGAGCCCACAACATGTTTAAGAGAAATACTTTTTATTTGTGTTCTTGGATTAATCCCTGCCCAAGGGAAACCGGTGATTCTTGAAGGAGAGTTTACATTTAAACTATTGGAACTTAAGCACTTCCTTAAATTGTCTGCAGATGGACGCTCCTCACTCTTTGGAATAAAATCTTGTGTTTTTATGCTGAAAGTAGTATACCAGGTCATTTCTTCTGCACAGCGTTCCTCTGTACCAGCCATAACCACCAGGCACCACAACCATGTCCTGATATGAAACCTTGTTTATGTTCTATAAAAATTGTCATCAGCCCCCTGGTTTTTTTTTTTTAATCATTAGGGAAATGAGACACATCATAGAGAGAAACTACTCTGCATTTAACTCCAGGTTTAAATAAATTAGTCATCTCAAATTAAAACCAAACGGTTATAGTTTTTTTTTTAAAAAGATGGGGGATGAAAAATTCACTGTCCTGGTGACGTATGCAGATGAGCTGGAGAAATATGCAAATTGGGAGTTTTTTTTCCCATGGAGGTCAAATTACAGAAAATGGCTGAGGGCAGTGCTCTCTGCTCCCTGCCCACCCAGGAGTCTGTCTACAAATATCCTCTATGCTTATGTCAAATGCCATCCTCCCTGTGCTGCACTCTCCATTTTTTTCCTAAGTACATCCCCCTGTCACCAGGTTTCAGTTGCAATTACTTTTAGTATCACTTCCCAGTGAAAAGTGAACTTCCCTGGAGGCTTCCTATCAGAACCTATTACAACAGGGGGGCAGGCTGAATGACCTGTGGGCTTGGGGGATTGGATGGACCGGGGATGTGGGGGGTTAATTTGTGAAACATTTAAATAAAGGGATGAGGACTGTGACAGGGCCACACAATATGATGGCATGGCAAATGAGAAATCCTTGAATCAATCAAGGCCAAGTGAACTGGACTATCATGGACCTAAATTAGACAGTCAGAGTGTGTAAAACTGTAAAAATTTTGAGCATTTGTGCGGCTCTGTTTTCCACATTTTTTAAGTACTGCTACAGGCCAGTTTCCTCAACTCATTCACCTCAGTGGATCAACCCTCTCCTTCGCTTTTTTTTGTCTCCTTCACCCTTAATTCACCTCTTAGCCCCAGGCCAAAACCATAACCCCATGAATGGGAGCATGACCACACACACACACACACACTGCAGCTGAGGTTGATCAAGCAAGGCCTGAGGAGCAATCAGGCGGCTAATGCTACAGTCATCTGCATGCGTGTATGTGTGTGTCTGTGTGCGTGTGTGTGTGTAAAAGTGAGACTTGAGGTGCAATCTTGTGCAATCTCCTTGCCCCGGGTCACACGTATATGTACTTTAGCACCTACGTGCCGAATCAGCCACCCATCTCTCTGATTGATGAGCAGAGTGGTTGCATCTTGTAAAACTCTCGTCTCGCTGCACACCTGGGATCCTTATGCAATCCAAAGTGAGGCAGTGTCTTACAAAAGGAAGAGAGAGAGTAAACAACTTCTGCTAGCATACATAAGTTAAATGGTGTTTGCCCTGTTTACAATGGCAGTAGTAGTAATCTGGTGAGAAATCAATCAGATGTCTGATTCGATTGTTGTATAATATTATTATACAGATGATGTTGAAGATAGAGTAGAATCTTTTTATGTAGGATAGATATTGTGCTTCTGTACCTAATCAAATTATTAAAGTTATGGTTAATACTTATAGAGTGGACTTGTACAAAGTGTATGCAGTTAATTTGCTGAGATCTGGGGAAGTCCATCAGAGAAGTTGTGAACAAGCCAAACAGTCCAACCAAATTGGTGAAACCATATGTTAGATAGAATAGACAAATTGTTGGTGTATTTATTTCCTCATTGCGAAAACGATGGATTAACCTGATATCAGCACTGCAACACTCGACGGATGTTGAACAAGTGCAGCTGTTAGCTGATTATATTCCCACAGAAACTGTGTGCACATCCTTTCATGCCGTTTGTACTTTGAGTAACTTTAATGCTGACCGGTACAGCCCTCCACGCTACCTACCATTCAGTAACAGAGCGTATGCGCATGATCTGAAAAAATTTAGTTTTTTTTAGAGCCTGTTCGAAATTAGAATGTTGTGCTGTTATTCTTCTGTCAAGGTACAAACATGGGTGGGGAGGAGCGTGTTTAACGCAGGGTCTGTCCTGCTATGCGTGAACCAGCTCTCCCTTTTACACAGACATAGAGTCTGCTCTGTAACTACTCAGCTGTGCATGAGGTACAGCTGTGTACCCTGCTGAACTGCTGTGGCTTGCATGCCATCATGTGTGCAGTTATATATTAATCATCCGTTTATGATGACGGCGTCTGATTGCCAGCGAAAAGCAGTCACATGATTTTTGTTTGGTGATGACATATTATTCACTTATTGACATAATATAATTACAGTAACATTGCGTTTGTGCCATGGCTATGATACAAATCTTCCTCTTTCTCTTTTAATAACGTACAGTTGCTAAAATTGTTTTAAACAATTCTATTTTTCATGTCTGTGACATGTTTAGCGCCGCCTAGACATTAAACTATACTAGAAGGTATCAGATGCAATGTTCCTGGTATAATCAATATAATATCAATAGACAGCTGGTCGTAATGGTTTAAACATATATTTATATTTATTTGACTATTCTTGAACGCTCTATCTCCTAGTGATGTTTTTTGTTGTTTTACAGCTAAACTGCAACCAACGTCTATTTTGAACAACATGGTTATATTTTCTAAGTAGCAAGGGTCTCTTGTGGTTATGTGTTGTAGGTTATATCTTTATATCAGTAAAATGATCTGAATAACGTATACACATATTTCAATATGTCATATATCTGATCTTTGAGTACAAGTTATTAGTCGTGGAATTCTCTGGGTTATGTTTTGTCTTCTTGTCCTTCTAAGCTGGGTAAGGAAAAATTATGGTTTGGATAAATTTCAGATGGTTCTGATAACTGAACCCATAATATGTAGATGTAGTGCTTGTATAACAAACAAGATGTCCTGATGTGACCAAATCATGCTTTATGAAAAAAAACAAAAACCAGACAAAACTAGAACCGAGGTAGTGCATAGATGAGTTTATAAGTTCCAGCCTGTGTGCTGGGCTAGTAGTGTTGATAGCTAACATCTTCCATCTTTCAATAAATTATGATAAGGCACATTCAGATATCCTCTTTGAGGCGCATCTCTCCTTGGTATCCATAGGGTGTTACTCTTGAGGAACATGTTGTGAAAAAACTCCCTCTGGGTATATGCTGACTACATCTTCCTCTCTTTGCCCAATTAACTGCAATGAACAATCAGATGCATCTTTTGCTTGGGCTTCTGTCACAGTGTGTAAAACACGATAAGCGTGGTCGATAAGTCCTGTCGAAAGAGCTGACAAATAGCAGCTCCTCACCACCGCATGGTGTTGATTGTTCCACTGAATCGATCAAGGTGTATCGCGAATGCTTGTGAAGGTCGTTTCTCTCCTGATCAAAGTGTAGAGGGTGGTGGTGCCAGTGGAGGATGTCCATTTAATATGGTCAGTAAACTTGAGGTAGCAAAGGTGTTGGGCGATGAAGTGACATGGGTAAAACCTAAGCAACTTCACTCTTTTTCTCTCATCATTGGCGCAGCTTCTTTATGATATATCATACAAGACCTGCTACTTTATTTGGTAAAAACTAAAATTCAAATTCATTACCATATGATCCCAGTGGGTGAAATTCTGTTTCTGTTTGGACTATTTCAAGTACATTCCCAGTTTCATTGTCTTGATTGCAGCGATGTGGATAATTCTGCCAGTTGCATCGCTTTGGGTGTGTTACCCTTCGCCACAT